>NW_025554190.1:0-17397 GCF_020424385.1 Procambarus clarkii | reverse complement strand
AAAGCATTGTAGTCAATCACAGAGTGGAAAAATTATATATAGAACAGTCTTGAAAGTCTCACGCTAATTTTATGATTGACACCAACAAGGGCCCGTAAGGGCTTTAATCTCTACTTTTGTGAGAAGAAAGGTACCCCGGGTCGTTAATGGGGGCTCCAAGGTACCTGTAAGTCTCGCTGTGGTCAAGTGCACGACCACCTATATGATAACTGGGTGGTGGAATACCACATGGAATGAGAGCACGTGTTTTCTATACAGAGATAAGACAGCCCGTGCTCATAAACAGCGGCCAATTTCCATTCCATACACCTGCCAATCCCCTTGTTTATGCAACTCGTCCTCAGACCAAGTCCATTCTATCCAGTAGTCGACCCTAAAGAAGCCTTCATCCATTTTAACCAGCCCATCCTCCTAACACAGATCCAGCAGTCGACCCCACAGACGCATTCATAAATTTGTACATGCTGTCTATTCAAAACGGAAATTTTCTCAAATATAAAATAATATTATAAAATATTATAATTTTCTGCATATATATAGGAATAGGTTAAGTTAGGTTAGGCGTTTAGGTTGCGTTGGCGATTATTTGTATTTGTAGTATGTGGGTAAAGCATTTATAGCGTTGTGGTTCGAACAAAATTCGTCAATGAAGCACTTGTTCCGGAAGTGTTCGAACGAAATAAGTTGTGAGTCGTGTGTAAACCGTTTTTCATTCATAAACAGGGGGTTTGGCGGGTGCATGGAATCACTTTTGGGTCTTTGTTTGGAGGACGGGCTGGTGAATGATAACTTGTTGGTATTTGAATTAAAAACTGAGAGTCTGAATTCATCTCGAATAAGTGCTTCACTGACGACTTTTGTTTGAACTACAACGCTGTAAATGCCAGCCCGTCCTCCAAACAAAGCCCCAAAAGTGATTCCATTCACCCTTTTTATGAATGAAAAACGGTTTACACACGACTCACAACTCATTTCGTTCGAACACTTCCGGAACAAGTGCTTCACTGACGAATTTTATTCGAACCACAATGCTGTAAATGCTTCACCCACGTACTACAAATACAAATAATTGCCATCAGAACCTTAACACCTAACCTAACCTAAACTATGCCTATATACACACAATATGCTAATATATTATAATATTAATTTATATATGAGAAAATTCCCGTTTTGAATGAACAACATGTTAATTAAAATTTTATGAATGCGTCTGTGGGGCCGACCGCTGGATGTAATGGACTTGAGTCGAGGACGGGTTGCTGTAAATGCTTCACCCACGTACTTCAAATACAGATAATCGCCAACAAAACCTAAACACCTAACCTCACCTACGCCTAACTATACATATAATTTTTATGTATAAGAATATTAATTTATATATGAGAACAAACTAATTTTGAATACACAGTCTGCTAAGGACAATTCGTTCAAATACTACAAATACACGATGTTAGAGATATAAGTCTATAATTATCTGATTGTGCTTAATGGATAGGAACAATGACATTGTCCAAACATCAGGTAGTACCCTGATGCTTGGACAATCAATTCTTGGTGTTATGTTCAGTATAACACCAGAAGTGGATTGCCTGGTACAGTCAAGGAAAAATAATTTTTTATCAACCAGTTTCTTGGAAAGGAAGTGTTCGCCTAGCTCTGGGCGGAGGTGGACGTGTCGCCTGTGAGCTCCTGGGGGAACCGGGCCGCACACAACAGGACGCTCCACAGCCCCCCCCAACACCCAGCACAGCCGTTTGCTGGCCCGTGGTAGTTTGTGTGTGTGAGCGGACCCTTGGGGACGTGGCGGCTGGAGGGATGGCGGCCCCCCCTCCCCCCTGTGAAGTGGAGGGATACCATTGGCCTAGAATTTACTGGCCCAGCATCTTACCCGGAAGTTGAGGTGGTGGTGGCAACAACATTGATGACGCCCCACCACCTGACCAAACGGCAAATAACTCCAACAGCCACAGAGGGTCGGTAAACGTCCTCACTCCACGGCCGCTAGCTGTCGACTCAACCCCTGTGAAGCGGAGGGATACCATTGGCCTAGAATTTACTGGCCCAGCGTCTTACCCGGCAGTTGAGGTACTTGTATCCGAGCATTGAGCTGTTGTGAAATTCTGCTCTACGGCTGTGTATCGTGACTTTGTAGAACGCTATGACGGGAGGACATTTACTCTGCCTGAGGGTGGTGGTTCGGTGATAGTGTCGGACAGGTGCAGTGAGACTACCTATGTAGCAGTTCATGGTGCTCCCTTTGAGTTCCCTGACTCTCTTCTCCAGCGTCATTTTACCCAGTATGGGCGGGTCTTGAGTGTCCGAATGAATGCAGTCTCCTCTGGGCGGTGGAAGGGTATCCCGAATGGGACCCGCACTGTGGCACTGCGCTTGAAGGACTCCATCCCTACATCTCTCCAGCTTCTGGGCTTCATGGTACGCGTGTTCTATGGGGGTCAGCCCCGGACGTGTTTCCAGTGCGGACTCTTGGGCCATCAGGCTGCGGGATGTGATGCGAGCCGGGTCGGGCCTGTGAACTTCTTCAGGGAGGAGGACATTCCCCCGTTGGTAGTCCCGGACCTGTATGGTCCTGTTCCCCAGGTTGTTGAGGCTGCAATATTGAGTGATCGTGCGCTGCGGGGAGTTGCACGGGCAACCAGCGGTTCTGCTACGGTGCTTCCTAGCGGAGGTGATAGTTCCGACAATCTGCGACCTGTGTCCAAGCGTTCGCGGCAAGCTTTGAGTCTGTCTCCGCCGCGTAATGCGGCCTGGGCCGACGTCGGGGAATTTGAGGACTCCGAGAGTTCGTCTTCTGGGGATGGTGATGTGTGCGACGCTGTTGGAGTGCCTGCGGCTCCTGTGGGTCGTGTTGCAGCAGTGATGGGTCCTGTGGTGGGATTGTCGCCTGGCCCTGGTCCGGTGTCTTCTCCGGCTGTCTCCGCGTCACCAGTTGCTGGTTCCCCGGGTTGGGAGGTTGTGGCACCAGCCGAGATTGCGAGAGAGGGTAGGGGCTTGGTGCCGGTTCTTACAAATGCTTCTGTTCCGGCGGCCTCCGTGCCTCTGGCGTCCATGTCTGTGCCTTCCACGCCTTTGCCCTCTGCTCAGTCGTCCTTTGTTACTCCGTCCCCTGTGGTGTCGGCCCCTGCACCATCGCCCTCTGTGATTGCGTCCCCTGCGACTCCGCCCGCTATGTTGCCGGCCTGTGTCCGGCCGACTCCTGTGCTTCAGTCCCGTTGGTTCCAACGTCTGTATCACAGCCCTCTGTGCGGCCTCTTCCCGTGCCTACCGCCTCCGTGGTGGAGGGCGCCGAGCTGGTTGTTCCTGACTTCATGCATCGACCGCGAGGGTCACGTAGTCATGTTAACGCGCCCATGGAATTGTGGGCACAGTGGGATGCCTACATGAAGAATTACCCGTGTCGTTTCTATCCGGATAAATATGAAGATGATTGACTGTGTGTGTGATTCTTGCTTTGTGTTGCTTTATTTCTTTCGTTGTTTGCTGAGCTATGTGATACGGGTTCCTTTTTTTCCTGTTTTCTTACCTAGCTGGGTTATAATGCTCTAGTGTTTTTTCTTTTTTGCCTATATTTCATTGTTACCTATGTGTAAGATTCCATTTTTGTTTATGCTTATTTACGATTTGTTCTATTATCTGTGTCCTATTTACGGTGTTCTATGTTCCAATGTTGGTTTGTGTTATACCGATTCTTTATTTCTTATTTTTTTATTTTGATATTTTACTATGTAATGCACATGTGTTCTGTTTCCTTTGATCTATGTACTGTGCTGTGTATTGCTTTGTTGTCTTCCCTTGTTATTTTCCTGCATTTTATTTGCTATGTTGTATTTCTAGTGTTATATTACCATGTTCTGTTATTGTGTTCTCGATTCTGTGGTGTGTTGTCTGCTGTTGTGTGGTGTGGCGCATGGTGCGTGTGTTTTGCGTTTGTGTTAGGTTGTGTTATTGTGTATATGTGTATTCCTTGTTTATATTTTACCCTTGGTTTTATTGTGCTCCTTGTGCGTTTTTGTCATTACTGAGGCTTTTGGCGCGCCCCTTCTGGGTAGTGCTGCTTTGTTTGTGTGTGTGTGTTCTTATGAGTTTTATGTTATTCTTTGTTTTCACTTTTGTGTTATGTTGATCTGTGTTACGTGTTATGTGTTGTTGTTATTCTGCGTTCTTTGTTCTTCTGTGCTTTCCTGTTATATGGTTACTGTACGCTGTAATTGCTCTGTTTAAAAAAAAAAAAAAAAGTTTCTTGGAAAGTGCAGAAAGGCAACGCTGCATTTGTTTTGTCATAGTATTGGGTTAGATTATAAATGACTAAGCGCTTTGTAACGACGAGTCTCATTTTGTTTTCTTTATTGGAACAACATATAAATACAACATAAAAAGCACGGTACCAAAGCACCAGAACAGGTGAATACAGAGAACACATAAACACATACAATACAAAATAAACACCAAAAGATTGAGAAGTACACCAGTGCAACAGAACTGTACAGTAAACATAACACACGCAAATCATAGTACAATATAATGCAAAATAACAGAACCAGACCACACCCGCCGACCAACACATGGATGGCATATATATCAGGAAAGAACATCAAAACAATACAGTGAAATGCACAAAACTAAAACGCACCACCCACACAGTGCCACGCTCACACACCAGAGCCCCCAAAAATGGGACCGTTAACACTACTATAACACTGAGAGGGCACAGTACCGGCATCAAACATCACAACAAGAACATAAAAAATATAAAACAAAAAATATTAACAACAAATATGCATAAAAACAAACAGAAAGAACTCCAACACAACAAAATGTAACATAGCATAAACAATATGCAAAACACACATAACTCAAAGCACTACTTTAGTACAACAACAGCGCACACCAACACAAACACTGTATACCAAGACACACAAACCAACACACAGAGAACATAACAGATACGGAAATCCGTCCAAACAACACACACCGCATCAGTCCGCAACAACAGAGACACATGAAAGATAAATATAGAGCACACAAACAACACACAACATATCACAATATGAAATTAGTAACAACCAGGCAATGGAGAACACATTCACAAAAATTTAAAAAAACATTAAAGGAGTAAGAGAACACACAACAACAAAAAAACACAATCTGCTGCACATCCCACATACGCTTCCGTAAACCAACAATCAAGCACCCTCGGTAAAGTCCGCCGTAATCACCACATAGTATACCGCAACCGACTCCACAAAAAGCCCAAAACCTGACCCCCACATTGTACCCTTCCATCCTACAACCTGCAAACAAAAAACTTAATCCGACAACGATACCCTTAGCCTATTACGAATTTTCCTGTTCCCTCGAGGAAATGACAAGAACAGAAAAAGGCAACAAATCCACGTGCAGCCCTGGCCCACAAGAAGCCACAATAGTATCCCGCAACCAGTCCTCCAAACCGACAACCCGACCCGCAAAAATAAAAGATATGCAATTGAGACTTACTCTCCCCACAATGAACACAACCGTCTTAGTCCACCAAACCCAATATAAACAACCGGGCATTCATAGGCAACGTCTCATGCAACAAACGAAACATCTATTCCGGCGGCCTCGGCGAGATAGACGTTCCAAGCAACACGACCCAAATAGTCCCTCAGTCAAAACACGGGCACAACCCCTCGACCCTGTGACACCCCCCAATTTAATTAAAAGCGCCCCGTACACCTCACGACAACCAAACGCAACGCATCCTCCGAATAGATAGTACGTTTTAATACTAAATATAATAAGTACATTCCTTATTGTCTGCATAGTACATAAATACACTTAATTGTGCCCTTACATTTACCTCCCCATATCTTCTCATTTTCTGTTAACACTCAAAATTCTAGAATGAAATTTTCATGTTCAATTCTATATACACAAGTTTTAAATATAAAGAATTTCTTTTTCAGTTTTATTAAACAATAGACATTTTATAAAAAATTTGAAAATATTCTGAGTTACTTTATAATTTATTGAAAGACTTTTATTTTATCTATATAAATAAAATTAGAAATGTTTGTTTGGTCAAAATCGCTAATCTCCGAAAGTTCTTCATCGATTGCTTTGAAATTTTCACACAATGTTCCATTTGCATCCGGCCAGGTTTTTAAATACATACTGTATAGATGTCACGTCTGTGACGGTAAAAAAAGCATGCTTTTTCTGAAAAACTGTGTTTTTCATGAGAGGGGAAATCTTCGAAACCTCTTTACCGATTGCTTTGAAATTTTGACACAATGTTGCATTCGAATAGGCGCGTCTTTTTATATATCTACTATATAAAAAGATAGCTCGCCTATATAGCTCGCATGCCTCACCTGTGACAGGAAAAAAACATGCTTTTTTTTTTGTAACAACTTAGCCATTTGTTGGACGTAAGAGCAACACATGCTGTATTCTCCGAAAGTTCTTCACCGATTGCTTTGAAATTTTGACACAACGTTCCATTCGAAAACGTGCGTATTTTTATATACCTACTATACAGATGCCACACCTGTGACAGGTAAAAACATGCGTTTATGAAAAACAGCGCCATCTGTTGCACGTAAGCAACATACGATATTCAAAATATGTCATGATTCCATTTCAATGTTTCCGATTGCATTGATAAATTGAATTTTCATAGATATTGATTTATTTTCATTTTGATTTAATTATTTTGTGTGACGTTGCATTTGAATTGAGCTGTGTTTTTTACCATACTATTCATTTCGTGGGAATATTTTTTTTTTTTACTGTTCTTTTTATTTGTCAGTGCAATTGGTGGTGAAATTGAGCTGTGTCGATTGATCTGGGTTTGAATATAAATATTTTGTTAGTATTTTTTGTTTTTGTTTTGAAAACAAGAAACTGGACAACACGTTTATTTCACAGCTGCAAATGTGCAACAAACAGCTATGAATCCACCGGCTACAACGTTAACTGCTTTCTTCACGATATGTCAAAATGATGCGTTTGCGAAAACACTGCTGTATTTGGAAATGCCTACGTATTACACATGGAATGCCAGTAGAAAATACTTTGAACGACTCAAACAAGGAGATCGAGTCGACGGACAACCTGGCATATTTAAACAAACTACAATTGGCAGACTGTACACCGTGCATCCCAATCCAGATGAATGCTTCTTTCTTTGCATGCTATTGGTAAATGTGCCCGGTCCAACGTCTTTCCAGCCATTAAGATTTGTCAACGGCGTTACACATGCCACTTTCTGTAGTGCATGTCCAGCTCTGAATTTATTGGAGAATGACCGACACAGGGATATATGCATTAGTGACGTCCAACACGTCACATACAAATCAAATTCGTGCATTATTTGAAATCATATTGATCGCCTGCTCTCCTTCATCTCCATCTGAGTTATGGGAGAAATATAAATCGCACATGGCTGATGATATTATCCGTCGAATACGCAAGGAAAAATCAAATATGAACATGGATTTCACAGCAGAAATCTACAACGAAGCTTTGATAATGATTAAAGATTTGTGCTTAGAAATCGTGAACAAAGTTCTGAATCAATTGGAAATGCCATCGCCGAATCGATCTGCTGCTGCTTCGTTTGATGTAGAATTGCGTCGTGAACAAAATTACAACACGGGTGATCTGTTGTCGTATGTGCAATCAAATTTTCCTCAGCTAACGCTCGAGCGAAAATTAATTTACAATCAAATAATTCCAACATGTCAATAACGGATTTGGAGAAATCTTCTTAGATGCGCAGGGGGAATTGTAAAACCTTCCTAATTAGATTGATTCTGGCAGCATTTCGATCCCAAAATGGCATAACCTTAGCTAACCTTAGCTCGTCCGGAATAGCTGCGACATTGTTACCAGGTGGAAGAACTGCTACTTCGGCTTTGAAATTGCTACTGAACATGCAATTCATTGAAACTCCCACGTGCAACATTTCCAAGCATCCGGCATGGGAAAAGTATTGCAGAAATGTAAACTTATTGTTTAGAATGAATGCACAATTGCCCATAACAAAATCGCTCGAGGCTCTTGATCGATCATTGCAAGTTTTGAGTGGAAACATCAGACCATTTGGGAACGCATTAATATTGCAAGCAGGAGATTTCAGACAAACAATACCTGTAATTCCTCGATCGACTCCAGTGGACGAAATAAATGCTTGCCTGAAATACTCTACTTTGTGGCGCCACGTAAAAACGTTAAAATTAACTACAAATATGCGTGTCCAGCTGTTTTGACTCTAACATTGGTAGAAGCAAAGCCCAAGTGTCTGGACTTCAAATATGGTAGAAGTAAGGCTTAAGTGTGAGGACTCCAACAATGGAAGAGGCAAAGCTCAAATGTCTGCACTCCAACTATGGTAGAGGCAAGGCTCAAGTGTCTGGCCTCCAACTATGGTAGAGGCAAGGCTCAAGTGTCTGGCCTCCAACTATGGTAGAGGCAAGGCTCAAGTGTCTGGCCTCCAACTATGGTAGAGGCAAGGCCCAAGTGTCAGGCCTCCAACTATGGTAAAAGCAAGGTTCAAGTGTCTGGCCTCCAACTACGGTAGAAGCAAGGCCCAAGTGTCTGGCCTCCAACTATGGTAAAAGCAAAGTTCAAGTGTCTGGACTCCAATTATGGTAGAGGCAAGGCCCAAGTGTCTCAACTATGTCTGTCTGGCCTCCAACTATGGTAGAGGCAAGGCCCAAGTGTCTGGCACTCCAACTATGGTAGAGGCAAGGCCCAAGTGTCTGGCCTCCAACTATGGTAGAGGCAAGGCTCAAGTGTCTGGCCTCCAACTATGGTAGAGGCAAGGCCCAAGTGTCTGGCCTCCAACTATGGTAGAGGCAAGGCCCAAGTGTCTGGCCTCCAAAAATGGTAGAGGCAAGGCTCTAGTGTCTGGTCTCCTACTATGGTATGGGTAAGGCTCAAGTGTCTGGCCTCCAACTATGGTAGAGGCAAGGCTCCAAGTAGAGGCAAGGCTCTGGCCTCCAACTATGGTAGAGACAAGGCTCAAGGTCTGGACTCCAACTATGGTAAAAGTCAAGTGTGACTCCAACTATGGTAGAGGCAAGACTCAAGTGTCTGGCCTCCACCTATGGTAGAGGCAAGTCTCTAGTGTCTGGCCTCCAATTATGGTAGAGGTAATGATCAAGAGTCTGGACTCCAAACATGTCTGGCTCAAGTGTCTCCTCCAACTATGGTAGAGGCAAGGCTCTAAGTGGAAGAGACAAGTCTCTGTGTCTGGCCTCCAACTATAGTAGAGGCAAGGCTCAAGTGTCTGGCCTCCAACTATGGTAGAGGCAAGGCTCTAGTGTCTGGCCTCCAACTATGGTAGAGGCAAGGCCCTAGTGTCTGGCCTCCAACTATGGTAGAGGCAAGGCTCTAGTGTCTGGCCTCCAACTATAGTAGAGGCAAGGCTCAAGTGTCTGGCCTCCAACTATGGTAGAGGCAAGGCTCAAGTGTCTGGCCTCCAACTATGGTAGAGGCAAGGCTCTAGTGTCTGGCCTCCAACTATAGTAGAGGCAAGGCTCTAGTGTCTGGCCTCCAACTATGGTAGAGGCAAGGCCCAAGTGTCTGGACTCCAACTATGGTAGAGGCAAGGCTCAAGTGTCTGGCCTCCAACTATGGTAGAGGCAAGGCTCTAGTGTCTGGCCTCCAACTATGGTAGAGGCAAGGCTCAAGTGTCTGGCCTCCAACTATGGTAGAGGCAAGGCTCAAGTGTCTGGCCTCCAACTATGGTAGAGGCAAGGTAGAGGCAAGGCTCTAATGTCTCATGTGTCTGGGCCTCCACTATGGTAGAGGCAAGGCAACTATGGTAGAAGGCAAGGCTCTAGTGTCTGGCCTCCAACTATGGTAGAGGCAAGGCTCAAGTGTCTGGACTCCAACTATGGTAGAGGCAAGGCTCAAGTGTCTGGCCTCCAACTATGGTAGAGGCAAGGCCCAAGTGTCTGGCCTCCAACTATGGTACTCCAACTCCAACTGGTAGAGGCAAGGCTCAAGTGTCTGGCCTCCAACTATGGTAGAGGCAAGGCTCTAGTGTCTGGCCTCCAACTATGGTAGAGGCAAGGCCCAAGTGTCTGGCCTCCAACTATGGTAGAGGCAAGGCCCAAGTGTCTGGACTCCAACTATGGTAGAGGCAAGGCTCAAGTGTCTGGACTCCAACTATGGTAGAGGCAAGGCCCAAGTGTCTGGACTCCAACTATGGTAGAAGCAAGGCTCAAGTGTCTGGACTCCAACTATGGTAGAGGCAAGGCTCAAGTGTCTGGACTCCAACTATGATAGAGGCAAGGCCTAAATGTCTGGACTCCAAAGATGGTAGAGGGAAGGCTCAAGTGTCTGGCCTCAAACTATGTTAGAGGCAAGGCTCAAGTGTCTGGACTCCAACTATGCTTGAAGAGAGGCTCAAGTGTCTCTTCTCCAACTATGGTAGAGGCAAGGCTCAAGTGTCTGGCCTCCAACTATGATAGAGGCAAGGCCTAGGTGTCTGGCCTGCAACTATACTAGAGGCAAGGCTCTAGTGTCTGGCCTCCAACTATGGTAGAGGCAAGGCCGAAGTGTCTGGACTCCAACTATGGTTGAAGCAAGGCTCAAGTGTCTGGACTCCAACTATGGTAGAGGCAAGGCTCAAGTGTCTGGCCTCCAACTATGGTAGAGGCAAGGCCTAAGAGTCTGGACTCCAACTATGGTAGAGGCAAGGCCCAAGGGTCTGGCCTACAATTATTATAGAAGTAAGGCTCAAGTGTGTAGATTCCAACTATGGTAGAGGTAAGGCTCAAGTGTCAGGACTCCAACTATGGTGAAGGGGCCTCGTAGCCTGGTGGATAGCGCGCAGGACTCGTAATTCTGTGGCGCGGGTTCGATTCCCGCACGAGGCAGAAACAAATGGGCAAAGTTTCTTTCACCCTGAATGCCCCTGTTACCTAGCAGTAAATAGGTACCTGGGTGTTATTCAGCTGTCACGGGTTGCTTCCTGGGGGTGGAGGCCTGGTCGAGGACCGGGCCGCGGGGACACTAAAAGCCCCGAAATCATCTCAAGATCTCAAGATAAGATGGTAGAAGCAAGACCAAAGTGTCTGCACTCCAACTATGGTAGGGGCCAGCCTCAACTGTCTGGACTCTAACTATGGTAGAGGCTAGGCCCAAGTGTCTTGACTCTAACTGTAGTAGAGGCAAGGACCAAGAGTCTGGACTCCAAGTATGGAAGAGACAAGGCTCAAGTTTCTGGCCTCCACTTGTGGTGTAGGCAAGGCCTAAGTGTCTGGCCTCCAACTATAGTAGAGGCAAGGCTCTAGTGTCTGGCCTCCAACTATAGTAGAGGCAAGGCCCAAGTATCTGGCCTCCAACAATTGTAGAGGCAAGGCTCAAGTGTCTGGCCTTCAACTATGGTAGAGGCAAGGTTCAAATGTCTGGACTCCAACGATGGTAGAAGCAAGGCCGAAGTGTCTGGCCTCCAACTATGGTTGAAGCAAGGCTCTAGTGTCTGGCCTCCATCTATGGCAGAGGCAAGGCTCTAGTGTCTGGCCTGCAACTATAGTAAAGGCAAGGCTCCAGTGTCTGCACTCCAAATATGGTAGAGGCAAAGCTCAAGTGTCTGCACTCCAACTATGGTTGAGGCAAGGCCCAAGTGTCTGGCCTCCAACTATGGCAGAGGCAACCCCAAGTGCCTAGCCTCTAACTATTGTAGAGGCAAGGCCCATATGTCTGGCCACGAACTATGGTAGAGGCAAGGCCCAAGTCTCTGGCCTCCAACTATGGTAGAAGTAAGGCTCTAGTGTCTGGCCTCCAACTATGGTAGAGGGAAGGCTTTAGTGTCTGGCCTCCAACAATGGTAGAGGCTAGGCCCAAGTGTCTGGCCTCCAAGTTTGAACAGACAGACGAACATTGTCTCCTATGAGTATATAAGGGTGCGTGGGGAAACCCAGCATTGCCAGGCTCTGTCTGTTTAATATCTGTCTTGCCTATTTATCCGTGCACCTATCTGTCTAACTCTCCATCTATCCATACAACTATATATCCACCTATTTATAAATCTATCCATCCCATCTATATATCTATCCATTCATCACTCTAACCCAATCTCCTGTTGTGATAGTAGTTTTTGTAACTATGTACACCATAGCAGAAACACTGACCTAATAAGCAATAATATAGTACAATTAGGAACTATTCACTTTATAGAGTCCAACAAAATTAAGGTAAAATACAAACAGAAATATTCTTAGGCTTAGCATTGCATATATGTACTATATTAGGCCTCGGGTAGCGTGTATTAGGCCTTGGAAGGTTAGGCTGGGTTAGTTTAGGTTGTCTTGGCAACACAAATAGAAAATCTTTTCCGGTCTGTCCAAATTCAATAGTACCGATTTCTACTCTCTAATTGCGTTGAACGTCGGTATATGTACTATGGTCCTCATCGTTATTATAGGTACTATCAAGTGGCTAGGCCCAAGTGTCTGGACTCTTGGGTCTATCTATCCACCCATTCTATATAACACTCAATCTATCCACCCATCTTGTGAGGAAAGTATTGTATTAAAGATCCTGGTCTTAAGTGGACTGTATAAGTCATAGGTTGTTTTATGCTTCCACGTGGTTTTGTTACTTATATTTTATTTAAATTTTATTTAATGAGTCCAGTGGTTATAGTTGAATATTTATGTTTAACTTGATTTACCAAACTGTAATTGTTAATATTGTAGTGTGAGCTCAAGGGACCCACCAAGCCAGCAGATCATGCGACCTGCACCAACAAATATAGTATATGGGACAAACATTTTAACAAACATCAGCAACACTGCCAAATGAACATATACCAGGAACTATTCCAAACTAGAGCACAACGTAAATTATCAAACACCTTCATTGGACGGATTGAATGTTAAATAAACAACTTAAATATGGTTAGTAGCAATTTTATTATATATGAAGACAGCAAGCTTAGCTGGCATGGTTAGCTGGCACGCTTAACTGGCGAGCTTAGCAGCCAAGCTTACAGACAAGTTTAGCTGGCAAGCTTAGCTGGCAAGAGTGTGTTTTATTGTGGTCATATGATAACTCCACTATGGCGGTTCTAGCAAACATCTGCCAGTACTGGATGACACATGTGTCTCCTCTACCACACCTGCCCTTACTGGATGACGCATGTGTCTCCTCCACCACACCTGCCCTTACTGGATGACACATGTATCTCCTCTACCACTCCTGCCCTTACTGAATGACACATGTGTCTCCTCTACCACACTTGCCCTTACTGGATGACACATGTGTCTCCTCTACCACACTTGCCTTTACTGGATCACACATGTGTCTCCTCTACCACTCCTGCCCTTACTGGATGAAACATGTGTCTTCTCTACCACACCTGCTTTTACTGGATGACACATGTGTCTCCTCTACCACACTTGCCTTTACTGGATGACACATGTGTCTCCTCTACCACACTTGCCTTTACTGGATGACACATGTTTCTCCTCTACCACTCCTGCCCTTACTGAATGACACATGTGTCTCCTCTACCACACCTGCCTTTGCTGGATGACACATGTGTCTTCTCTACCACACTTGCCCTTACTGGCTGACACATGTGTCTCCTCTACCACTTCTACCCTTACTGGATGATATATGTGTCTCCTCTTCCACACCTGCCTTTACTGGATGACACATGTGTCTCCTCTACCACACTTGCCCTTACTGGATGACATATGTGTCTCCTCTACCACACTTGCCCTTACTGGATGACACATGTGTCTCCTCTAACACTCCTGCCTTTACTGGATGACACATGTGTCTCCTCTACCACACCTGCCCTTACTGGATGACACATGTGTCTCCTCTAACACTCCTGCCCCTACTGGATGACACGTGTGTCTCCTCTACCACACCTGCCCTTACTGGATGACACATGTGTCTCCTCTACCACACCTGCCCTTACTGGATGACACATGTATCTCCTCTACCACACCTGCCCTTACTGGATGACACATGTGTCTCCTCTAACACTCATGCCCTTACTGGATGACACATGTGTCTCCTCTACCACACCTGCCCTTACTGGATGACACATGTGTCTCCTCTACCACACCTGCCCTTACTGGATGACACATGTGTCTCCTCTACCACACTTGCCCTTACTGGATGACACATGTGTCTCCTCTACCACACATGCCCTTACTGGATGACACGTGTGTCTCCTCTACCACACCTGCCCTTACTGGATGACACATGTGTCTCCTCTACCACACTTGCCCTTACTGGATGACACATGTGCCTCCTCTACCACACCTGCCCTTACTGGATGACACATGTGTCTCTTCTACCACACCTGCCCTTACTGGATGACACATGTGTCTCCTCTACCACACTTGCCCTTACTGGATGACACATGTGTCTCCTCTACCACACTTGCCCTTACTGAATGACACATGTGTCTCCTCTACCACACCTGCCTTTACTGGATGACACATGTGTCTCCTCTACCACTCCTGCCCTTACTGGATGACACATGTGTCTCCTCTACCACTCCTGCCTTTACTGGATGACACATGTGTCTCCTCTACCACACTTGCCTTTACTGGATGACACATGTGTCTCCTCTACCACTCCTGCCTTTACTGGATGACACATGTGTCTCCTCTACCACACTTGCCCTTACTGGATGACACATGTGTCTCCTCTACCACACTTGCCCTTACTGGATTTGTTTTGATTCACTCTTTGAGACTGCATTTCAAATTGTCCCTAACTTATATGGCTACTCCCCCTCCTCGTCTAATATATCTATCTGTGTGAAATAGTTTAAATCCATTTATTTGATATTCAGCTAATAGTTCTCTATTTTCTACATTCATCCACGTTTCGGTAAGTGCAATAATATCTATTTTTCTGTGCAGACAAGAGCATTTAATTCGTTAATTTTATTTCTTAGACTTCTACTGTTAGTGTAATATACCCTAAGTGAATTTTTTTTTTTTGAGGCCCTTTTCTTTCCCTGATCATTTTGACCATTCTTTTCTCCCACGAACACATACTTTTATTACCTCCTTCCTCCAAATTAATTCCCATACCACTATCTGCTAACAGTTTAAACCCAAACAAACACCTCTAACCACTGGTTCCAACGAGTTCGCAACAGCAACAACCCCAGCCCTCGATAGATGCACCCCATCATGAGCATACATTTCATTTCTTCCATAGAAGTGTTCCCAGTTGTCTATGAAATATATTGCATTTGATTTGCAATATCTTTCCAGCCGGCAATTGACACCAAGTGCCCTCGATATCCATTCATTTCCCACTCCCTTTCTTGGAAGAATGCCACATATGATCGGGATTCCTCCCTTGCTCCTAACTAATTCTATGGCTGTTTTATACCTCTGAATCAGATCCTCACTCCTAACTCGACCAACATCATTTCCTCCCACGCTAATTCAAATAATGGGATTGTTCCCATTTCCAGCCATAATATCATTCATGTTGTTTATAATATCACCAATGCCAGCTCCGGGATAGCAAACCCTTAACCTGTTTCCCCTATCTCTAGCACAAAACGTTCTATCCAAATACCTTATCTGGGAATCTCCCACAACTAAGGTTTGCTTAGGTACTTCCTTTACTCTCTGAGGGGCCTGCGCTTCCTTGCTCTTCTGTAACACGGGGAGGGTGTTCTCGAATTATCTTTCCTTCTTCTCCCCCTCTACCCGTATTTTTACTTTTTATTCTCTACAAGGGACTCCAAAACTTTTACTAAAGCCGACTCCACGCCACGTGGTCCTAAGACGATTGACCGACTTAGGATTCTACAACCCGTATGACGTGACATAGGCTTTGAGCAAAACCCTAGAGTCGCCTCCGCCGCCACCACCAGACCAGTAACACTGAGTAATGATCGAGGTCTGGATCGATCATGCTAATTAATCAACCTTGGGGCTTGATCCCCACTATAACATAACCTTGGGAACTTGAGTGTGGAATTAATTAAACGGGAATGATGAATTCCGATTCGATGTTAGAATCGGCGCCCAATTCAACTCTGCCTCGTGTGGACCACGTGACCAGGACAATTTCACATAAATATACCATACACATGGAAATAATAAAAATGCCAATTATTAACTAATTAATTTATTAAAAGAAAACTAAAACAAAATCTAAATGGTTATCACTCCTTACTTGACCTGAACGGCAATGAATTGACTATCCCTATAAGAACTCATAAAGCAACTCTACCTTGGGCGACCAGCTCAGATGTTGGGGCTGGTCTTGGGGGAGGTAAGATGGTTGACCTCTCCCAGTTGATCTCGAGTCCGCACTGATCTCCCTCTCTCTGGTCTTCCCCAGACTAGAGCATTGTATTGTTCCACATCGCTTACCAAGTTACTTAGCAAGGTTTAAGTTATAACAATTAACCTCTGTTGTACTTAATTGATCCAGACTGGTTGAATTATTTTACTGAAGTTAAATTACACAAGCATCTAACGGCAGAGCTGTTCCCGATCACCAAAATGGTTATTTGAACTTTGAGAAATAGTGGACATGTCAACTCTGATGACCTATGACCGCCAGGTCACTCCGCCTTACAACTTAGATCTGATTCGTGACGTCACTGATGGTGACTTAACTCAATAATTAGAATACTCTTGATATTGTACCCAGTAATATTATACAATACAATTTTAATACAAAATGAATAAAGGCTAATTTCTCTAAATAAGTGAATACTATAGAATGGTTCATTATACGCAACTATGAACAGAGACGCCCGCCATTTGTGACTCAGACCTGCTAATCCCCAGAGGAATGTGCGTTGTTGAGGTCAGGTCCCTACACGAAACTTCTGGAACCTTCTGGAATAATTCTTACAACAGCCCAGTTTGTTACAATGACACATGTGTTTCCTCCACCACACCTGCCCTTACTGGATGACACATGTGTCTCCTCTAACACTTCTGCCCTTACTGGATGACACATGTGCCATCTCTACAACACCTGCCCTTACTGGATGACACATGTGTCTCCTCTACCACACCTGCTCTTACTGGATGACACATGTGTCTCCTCTAACACTCCTGCCCCTACTGGATGACACATGTGTCTCCTCTACCACACCTGCCCTTACTGGATGACACATGTGTCTCTTCTACCACACCTGCCCTTACTGGATGACACATGTGTCTCCTCTACCACACCTGCCCTTACTGGATGACACATGTATCTCCTCTACCACACCTGCCATTACTGGATGACACATGTGTCTCCTCTACAACATTTGCCTTTACTGGATGGCACATGTGTCTCCTTTACCACACTTGCCCTTACTGGATGACACATGTGTCTCCTCTAACACTCAAGCCCTTACTGGATGACACATGTGTCTCCTCT
>NW_025554189.1:0-17559 GCF_020424385.1 Procambarus clarkii | reverse complement strand
CCCCGCTAGCCCCTATATATATATATATATATATATATATATATATATTTATATGACAATGTCAGACCACAGAGGAAAAAATGAAACAGGAATTTCCTTAAGTACTTTCGTATATTAATACATCTTCAGAAGGAGTGATTTTACTGATCGAGAGATGGGTATAAATAGGGAGGAGAGAGTGGTGAAGTGGGGTGAGGTACAATACTTGGACAACGCAGACGGCCCATTGGCCATCAGATGCAGCCAATTGGCCGATCCGATGTCGCACAATGGCCCATATGATACAGCGAACATACAAGCACAATACATAGGTAATTATAGCATAAAAATGGTAAATATATACAATAAATTAGTGAGACAAATGTTTTCCAATGATCCTACTTAAATCGCCCTTTAGCTGATCTATTAGAAATGGATCTAAGTTATATAGACCACTGCTAATATTCAAATTACTCTCTTTTGTGATCTGTATCAAAGCAGATTCAATTATGTTTCTGTTATAGGTGCTTTTACAATTTGTTATTGAAGAAGCACTCTCCCAATCAATTTGGTGAGCTTTTTCTGACAAATGAACAAACAAAGCATTAGACAATTGGCCATTTTTTTATATACACTGTTACGGTGCCCTCTCCTATTTCTTCCGTTTGCCGGCTTAAAGAGTCATATCAGCTCTCCCTACTGATTCTCTGAGGTTCAGGGAGTCTAATGATATATGTGGCGACCAGACCGGCTGCCATTTAACGGAAGGAGGTTATATTATAAGTTGTAAGTAAAGGAAAATTGGCGCCCTGTTATAAAATGAAACAGTATCCCCTACGGCAGATATGACCTTTTGGAAGGGAGACAAGCCGATCGCGGATTGGCCGACGTAGGTCGCGGGCGACAAATCAGGGCCCGCCATGACGTCGCCGAGTGCCCCGGGCGGCGCCAACGTCAGAGTTGTACTGACCGTGGAAGCGACAGGACGCGCCTCGGTCTGCTCTCAGGGATTGGAGGCTCTGCAAGCCTTGTTCAGTGGATTGAGCTGGCCATCGCCGCCATCATAGTTATTGGAGACCCTGCGCTTCTGGGAAGCCAAAGAGGAACCAAGTTCAGTGAGCAGAGAAGTGCCAAACTTGGAAAATAGTCGGCGACGACGCTGGGCGGCGCCGCTGGCTGGACGTTGAGGTCTGGAAGGTGGGCGAGCAAGCTAGCTGTGACTGGGGTCACATCCACTGAGAATCTTGGAAGGACGACACCGTGCCTAGGACAAGGAGCGACGCCCTGTGGGAGAAGCGAGTGTGGGGAAAAATAGTGATTAGCTCAGCGCCCATCGATGAACCAGGATTGGGGCAGCTGAATCTCAGGGATTGGAACGGCGACGACGCGAAGGCTTCACGACACCTGAGGACCTGTGGAACGTCCCTGGATCGTCGAGGATCGACCCAAGGAAGCGTGGGACCCTCACACCATCGAGGGACAGGCGTCGTGAGCCAGGAGTGTAAGGTAGATCATTTTCCCCTCCCATTACCCCTTGTATGAGTAGGCTAGTTAGGCCACAATATTTACTTGTGTATGTGGCAGCAAGACTTTATTACTTTAATAGTAGAATAGGCTGCAAGGCAGCTTGTGTCCAGGACTGTCAGAGAGGACAGTGTGTACGGATGACAGGACAGTGAAGGAGAGGTGCCGACGTGGTGAAGAGGCCCTCCTGTGAGAGTGTGAAACTCCTGCCCTTCTGCCCAGTTGAAGGAGTGTTGGAGGTCGTGGAAGAAGAGGCTGACGATCTCCAGACTCATTATCCATATTCCATATTCATGTATTACTTGTGATTGTGTGTGTGTGTTCATGTAATTTGCGTCAGTAAATCCACACATTTTATTACTGTGTTTGAGTGTGCCTCCATTTGTGATATTTCTCTATGAGCATACATTTCTGGCTACAAACGATATATGATACACCCACTGAACTGCATTGCTGGGGTGCAGATATAATAACCCAGCTGGCGACCTTGCTAAGAGGAAGATAGAGAAGACAGGCGGGAAAGGAGTTCCTGCAACCTTTTTTTGTCTGGCAGGCAAGACTCAGGGAGGTTATGGTTATAGGTAAGCCTGAGTCTTCCTTCACTCCCCCACGGGTCTAGGCCGGAACTGTTAACAGCAGTTTCCCCGTGGTTGACTGAAGGGCTTCCAGGGTGAATCAGTGGCACCCCTTTGTGGTGGAAGCAAAGACCTGCGGAGGTGGGCATTGTTGGTCCTATCTTGTGTGACCAAGGAGACTCCGGTGAATCCAGGGAGTCGGAGGGGCTGAGTATTTGGGCCCTTTGAGCCCCTAGCAGCCGAGTGTTAGCAGAGCCCCGGACCGCCCACCCCCACGTGACAAGAGAACTGGCGACCTCGCCAGGATTCGAACCCCAGTAGCCAAGAACTGGGAACTTCGCCAGGAAGCGTGGATCAAGCTACAGTGTGGACCAAATTGCAAGACAAGTGTTGCCAGGGTACTAATACAGTGTGGCCAGTGAATTCGGTGGTACTGTTACTCAACCAGCTAAGGGACTGAAACGGTGAAATTAGTGCCTACTAACTTGTCTGTGCTGTCGTGTATGCTCAATGATATAGAGATGGAGGAAGACAAAGTAAAGAAATTTATTGACACAAGGGACGAGAGAATTTTGGAAGAGTGTACCAAGGCCCAGCTCCAACAAGTGGCAAACCACTTTGGGATCAGGTTGAGGACGACTAAGGTAGCGGAGCGAAGGATAGAGATCATGGCACAGCTCACAGCTCGAGAGGAAGCGACGGGAGAGGAGCCATCTCAAGAGGAGCCGTCCCGAGGAGAGCCGTCGCAAGGTGAACCGTCCCGACTAGGGCCACCCCAAGCGCCTACCAGTGTGGAGAGAATTCACAGTGAACATGGGAGCAGTGGAAGGTCCAGCTGTAGTAAGAGGAGCCTGCAACTGGAAATAATGAAGATGCAACTGGAAGCCCAGCTGCGACGAGAGGAAAGAGAAGCGCAAATGCAGCGAGAGGAACGTGCAGCTGAGCTGCAGCGAGAGGAACGTGCAGCTGAGCTGCAGCGAGAGGAACGTGCAGCTGAGCTGCAGCGAGGTGAGCGAGAAACACGGCTGCAGCTGCAGCGAGAGGAGCGAGAAGCTCGGCTGCAGCGAGAAGAAGGAGAGAGACAACTGCGACTGGAGGAGATAAAGGCAAAGAAAGAAGTCGAATTGCGTCGCGTTGAACGTGGTCTGCCCTCACTACCTGCACGGCGGGATGACCTCAAGGTAAGGGAACGTGACTTACCTACGTTCGAACCACAAGAAGCTGAGGCGTTCTTCGAACACTTTGAACGGATAGCGACTCTGAAGGAGTGGCCGGAAGATGATTGGGCTGCTCTGGTCCAGGGCAGGTTGACTGGAGAGGCCCGGGAAGCCTATAACATGCTGGACCTAGAGGAGTGTACTAGTTATGACGCGATTAAGAATGCGGTTCTCCACTCATTCCGGCTGACTCCGGAGATGTACCGGAAGCGGTTCAGAGAGTGTACAAGAGCGTCGGGAAAGACTTACGCCGAGACCGCCAGGGATATGGAACGGAAATTCCTACGATGGTTGAAGGCGGAGGAAGCGGAGTCGGTGGATGATATCAAACGACTGATAGTGATGGAGAAGTTCATGTCGGTGCTCCATCCTGAGTTGCGAGTAAGGGTGAGAGAAGCAGGTATTAAGGACCTGAAGGCTGCAGCGGATCGAGCCGACATGCTGGAGGAGGCACTACATATCAGGAGGGAGGGGCCGCCCAGACACTCGCCTTACCCCAGGTCGGGAGGGAACCTTAGGAGTTCAGGAGGAGCGAGGACGGGTGGGGACTCTCCCAAGAGTAGTGTGCCCGATGAAGTAACGTGGTTCAAGAGCTCAAGAGACGCGGGGAGGAAGCCCCAAGCTGTGAGCAGTGGACCTAACTCGGGAGCGAGTGCTGCAGTCCCGGACACGACGACAGGGAGTCCAAGGAGGACCCAGGGGACGTCTGCAAGTGGTACCGCCAGAGTGACTGGCGAGTGGCCGCCCAGGAGAGGCAGCCGATGCTACAACTGTGGCGTGAGAGGACATTATGCCCGCGAGTGTGAGGAGCACCAAAGGAATGTAGGATTAATGTTGGAAGAGGAGAGAGTGTTTGTTCACACCCCATATTATAGTGGACCCAACGTGAATGGTTGGGAAATGAAGTTGGGTGAACATCCCTTCGTTTTCGGGGCCAACGTGAAGTTTGGAAAGTCAGACCCAGTGGAGGTTGCCGTGCTTCGAGATACGGGTGCTGACATAAGTATGGTGACCAGGAGTATTCTCCCCAAGGAATTTAATGATTCACCTGTGGGAGTGGTGAGGATACGCAGTGTGGGGGAGGAATACAGGTTGCCACTTCACGAAGTACAGCTGATTGCCGACTGCGGAGTCGAGAAAGCTATAGTAGCTGTAGCCCCTAAGTTACCCCTAGAGCATGTACAGATGGTGCTGGGTAATGACCTCGGAGGAGGCAGGATACAACCCGATTGGGCCAGGAGTGCCTATGTTGCAAGCAGCGGTACAACCCTGCCAGGTGAGGTATCGGTCGTTCCAGATGGTCGTGAGGAAGCCGACTTCGCCAGGGAAAACGTCGCCAGAGACGACGACAACGAGGGCGAGAGTGCAGAGAGGTCGTCGGAGGTTGTGGAAAACCCCGACGGGGACCTCCGACTAAGCCTGATGATGCGTGTGGAGGAGTGGCGAGGAGCAGCTGTACAAACGCCTGGGGCGGTGAAGAGGCTGCAGACCGCACTCCCTCCATACAGAAACGTGAATAAAGTAAGCTCAGTGGATGAGCGAACGGCAGTGAGGGGCAGAGTGGAGGAGCCACGACGCAAGGCACCCTATGCCGGCCAGATGAATAGTGGTAGGTGCAAGACGAACCACCGTAGTGAGGTGAGCCACAGGGAGGTGGAAGAGCCCAACCACGAACCGAAGAAGACGTCTGCAGGGAAGAAAATCTCATGGAGGAGTGAAGATGTTCGTCGGGAACGAAGGAGCGAGTGGTATAGGAAAGGCAATACGAAGAAAGCAGGGAATAGGTACACCCAGGGTAGGCGCCAGCCTAACCAGAGGGGCATTGGGCCATCGCAAAAGCCTAGTGTGGAAGAGAGGGAGCTGCTGGATGGAGTACAGGTTACAAGTGCCACTGTGAGGAGACAACGCACCTACGGGAGAAGAGGAACCGAGAAGAGAGAAGATTGGCGAAGAGGAGATCATGGGAGGAAACATGGAGTACCTGTAGGACGCAATGGAAATGCAAGACTATCTCGGAGTGCACGACGCGGTGGAGGCGCTGCATGCACTGAATCTTACAGTGGTAACGAGCCGTGGGAGTACACTCGTAGCCACGGAGAGAGGATTTCTTGTAGGTGTTCAGGGAACACCCATCACACCCGGTACTATGCGAGGTGGAGATACAATGAGGCAAGTGACTGGCAAGGTGGTACGAGCCACGTCACCAACTGGAGGAGTGACACTTCAGGAACGGAGGGAGCAAGAGTATAGATTGCCCTCTTGAGTGCTGCTCTTCCGATATGACTCTTATTTTAAGGGGAGGGGTATGTTACGGTGCCCTCTCCTATTTCTTTCGTTTGCCGGCTTAAAGAGTCATATCAGCTCTCCCTACTGATTCTCTGAGGTTCAGGGAGTCTAATGATATATGTGGCGACCAGACCGGCTGCCATTTAATGGAAGGAGGTTATATTATAAGTTGTAAATAAAGGAAAATTGGCGCCCTGTTATAAAATGAAACAGTATCCCCTACGGCAGATATGACCTTTTGGAAGGGAGACAAGCCGATCGCGGATTGGCCGACGTAGGTCGCGGGCGACAAATCAGGGCCCGCCATGACGTCACCGAGTGCCCCGGGCGGCGCCAACGTCAGAGTTGTACTGACCGTGGAAGCGACAGGACGCGCCTCGGTCTGCTCTCAAGGATTGGAGGCTCTGCAAGCCTTGTTCAGTGGATTGAGCTGGCCATCGCCGCCATCATAGTTATTGGAGACCCTGCGCTTCTGGGAAGCCAAAGAGGAACCAAGTTCAGTGAGCAGAGAAGTGCCAAAACTTGGAAAATAGTCGGCGACGACGCTGGGCGGCGCCGCTGGCTGGACGTTGAGGTCTGGAAGGTGGGCGAGCAAGCCCAGCTGTGACTGGGGTCACATCCACTGAGAATCTTGGAAGGACGACACCGTGCCTAGGACAAGGAGCGACGCCCTGTGGGAGAGGCGAGTGTGGGGAAAAATAGTGATTAGCTCAGCGCCCATCGATGAACCAGGATTGGGGCAGCTGAATCTCAGGGATTGGAACGGCGACGACGCGAAGGCTTCACGACACCTGAGGACCTGTGGAACGCCCTGGATCGTCGAGGATCGACCCAAGGAAGCGTGGGAACCTCACACCATCGAGGGACAGGCGTCGTGAGCCAGGAGTGTAAGGTAGATCATTTTCCCTCCCATTACCCCTTGTATGAGTAGGCTAGTTAGGCCACAATATTTACTTGTGTATGTGGCAGCAAGACTTTATTACTTTAATAGTAGAATAGGCTGCAAGGCAGCTTGTGTCCAGGACTGTCAGAGAGGACAGTGTGTACGGATGACAGGACAGTGAAGGAGAGGTGCCGACGTGGTGAAGAGGCCCTCCTGTGAGAGTGTGAAACTCCTGTCCTTCTGCCCAGTTGAAGGAGTGTTGGAGGTCGTGGAAGAAGAGGCTGACGATCTCCAGACTCATTATCCATATTCCATATTCATGTATTACTTGTGATTGTGTGTGTGTGTTCATGTAATTTGCGTCAGTAAATCCACACATTTTATTACTGTGTTTGAGTGTGCCTCCATTTGTGATATTTCTCTATGAGCATACATTTCTGGCTACAAACGATATATGATACACCCACTGAACTGCATTGCTGGGGTGCAGATATAATAACCCAGCTGGCGACCTTGCTAAGAGGAAGATAGAGAAGACAGGCGGGAAAGGAGTTCCTGCAACCTTTTTTGTCTGGCAGGCAAGACTCAGGGAGGTTATGTTTATAGGTAAGCCTGAGTCTTCCTTCACTCCCCCACGGGTCTAGGCCGGAACTGTTAACAGCAGTTTCCCCGTGGTTGACTGAAGGGCTTCCAGGGTGAATCAGTGGCACCCCTTTGTGGTGGAAGCAAAGACCTGCGGAGGTGGGCATTGTTGGTCCTATCTTGTGTGACCAAGGAGACTCCGGTGAATCCAGGGAGTCGGAGGGGCTGAGTATTTGGGCCCTTTGAGCCCCTAGCAGCCGAGTGTTAGCAGAGCCCCGGACCGCCCACCCCCACGTGACAACACACACACACACATATATATCTATATATATATATATATATATATATATATATATATATATATATATATATATATATATATATATATATATATATATATATATACATATATATATATGTCTATATATATATATATATATATATATATATATATATATATATATATATATATATATATATATATATATATATATATATATATTAGTATATTTTGGTAGCAGTCTTTCCTGTAGACATATATTATTAAATATGACCGAAAAAGTAAGATTAATAAATCTAACACGAATTTTCTCAATCTTTCGTACATTACGCTTCACTGTTGGAGGTAAATCAAAAATCAATTCTCCAAAATTCATTTTTATTTCTAGTCTGACGTGACACGGGTGCGTTTCGTAAAACTTATTACATTTTCAAAGACTTTAGTTCACAAATACACAACTGAATAGAACTTACGTATCTCCGATTTTATATCTACATTTGAGTGAGGTGGAAGGGGTGATGTGGCATTAACACAAGACAGAACAAGGGTATTAATAGGGTATTAATTTCATCAACACAAGACAGAACACGAAACAATGGATATTGAATAGAAGTGTTTGTAGAAAGCCTATTGGTCCATATTTCTTGATGCTTCTATATTGGAGTGGAGTCTTGAGGTGGGTAGAATATAGTTGTGCAATAATTGGCTGTTGATTGCTGGTGTTGACTTCTTGATGTGTAGTGCCTCGCAAACGTCAAGCCGCCTGCTATCGCTGTATCTATCGATGATTTCTGTGTTGTTTACTAGGATTTCTCTGGCGATGGTTTGGTTGTGGGAAGAGATTATATGTTCCTTAATGGAGCCCTGTTGCTTATGCATCGTTAAACGCCTAGAAAGAGATGTTGTTGTCTTGCCTATATACTGGGTTTTTTGGAGCTTACAGTCCCCAAGTGGGCATTTGAAGGCATAGACGACGTTAGTCTCTTTTAAAGCGTTCTGTTTTGTGTCTGGAGAGTTTCTCATGAGCAGGCTGGCCGTTTTTCTGGTTTTATAGTAAATCGTCAGTTGTATCCTCTGATTTTTGTCTGTAGGGATAACGTTTCTATTAACAATATCTTTCAGGACCCTTTCCTCCGTTTTATGAGCTGTGGAAAAGAAGTTCCTGTAAAATAGTCTAATAGGGGGTATAGGTGTTGTGTTAGTTGTCTCTTCAGAGGTTGCATGGCTTTTCACTTTCCTTCTTATGATGTCTTCGACGAAACCATTGGAGAAGCCGTTATTGACTAGGACCTGCCTTACCCTACAGAGTTCTTCGTCGACTTGCTTCCATTCTGAGCTGTGGCTGAGAGCACGGTCGACATATGCGTTAACAACACTCCTCTTGTACCTGTCTGGGCAGTCGCTGTTGGCATTTAGGCACATTCCTATGTTTGTTTCCTTAGTGTAGACTGCAGTGTGGAAACCTCCGCCCTTTTCCATGACTGTTACATCTAGAAAGGGCAGCTTCCCATCCTTTTCCATCTCGTAAGTGAAACGCAGCACGGAACTCTGCTCAAATGCCTCCTTCAGCTCCTGCAGATGTCTGACATCAGGTACCTGTGTAAAAATGTCGTCAACATACCTGCAGTATATGGCCGGTTTCAAGTTCATGTCGACTAAGACTTTTTGCTCGATGGTACCCATGTAGAAGTTTGCAAACAGGACACCTAGGGGAGAACCCATGGCGACCCCATCTACTTGCTTATACATGTGCCCATCCGGCTCAAGAAGGGTGCCTCTTTAGTACAAGCTTGGAGTAGTTTAGTACAAGTTTGGAGACATATTCGACCTCGAGACACAAAAGAAGGTCACTACCAAAGATACCTTACAAGCAGAACTTATTGCAGAAGGAGGAAAGAATCGAGGCAACTACAGAAGCACCATACTGTCCCCCGAGCTTAAAGCGGCAGCTAAAAGCCTTCGTGAGAACAAGGAGATAGTTGTCAGGAGAGGTGACAAGTCGCCAATATGTCATTCTTAAAAAAGACGAATATCTGGCGAAAATGAACATCATACTCTCTGACCAAACTAAGTTCCAAAGGGTAACGAAGGACACTACAGCCGAATTAAAAGCAAAGGTCAACAAACTGATCGAAACTGTGAACGCCAAGAAATCCGGACTCCACCTGCCAAAGATCATTGGGGAATATAAACCTGGATATGCGTATGGAAATGTCAAGACGCACAAGCCTGGAAACCCACTTCGGTCAATCATTAGCCAGATACCCACACCCACGTACAGACTGGCGAAGCGACTCAACGGCCTGCTGACTCCTTATGTTCCTTGCGCCTTCAGCCTGAAGTCTCCAAAGGAATTTGTTGACTTACTGCGGGGCACACGGGCCACAGGGATAAGAGCCTCGTTGGACGTAGAATCGCTGTTTAACAACGTACCTGTGGACTAGACAATCGGAATGATAGCCGACAGAGTGTATCGTGATCCAGCCTGTACTCCTCTTGACATACCAGAAATATTCTGAGGAAACTACTCCAAGCTTGTACTAAAGAGGCACCCTTCTTGAGCCCGGATGGGCACATGTATAAGCAAGTAGATGGGGTCGCCATGGGTTCTCCCCTAGGTGTCCTGTTTGCAAACTTCTACATGGGTACCATCGAGCAAAAAGTCTTAGTCGACATGAACTTGAAACCGGCCATATACTGCAGGTATGTTGACGACATTTTTACACAGGTACCTGATGTCAGACATCTGCAGGAGCTGAAGGAGGCATTTGAGCAGAGTTCCGTGCTGCGTTTCACTTACGAGATGGAAAAGGATGGGAAGCTGCCCTTTCTAGATGTAACAGTCATGGAAAAGGGCGGAGGTTTCCACACTGCAGTCTACACTAAGGAAACAAACATAGGAATGTGCCTAAATGCCAACAGCGACTGCCCAGACAGGTACAAGAGGAGTGTTGTTAACGCATATGTCGACCGTGCTCTCAGCCACAGCTCAGAATGGAAGCAAGTCGACGAAGAACTCTGTAGGGTAAGGCAGGTCCTAGTCAATAACGGCTTCTCCAATGGTTTCGTCGAAGACATCATAAGAAGGAAAGTGAAAAGCCATGCAACCTCTGAAGAGACAACTAACACAACACCTATACCCCCTATTAGACTATTTTACAGGAACTTCCTTTTCACAGCTCATAAAACGGAGGAAAGGGTCCTGAAAGATATTGTTAATAGAAACGTTATCCCTACAGACAAAAATCAGAGGATACAACTGACGATTTACTATAAAACCAGAAAAACGGCCAGCCTACTCATGAGAAACTCTCCAGACACAAAACAGAACGCTTTAAAAGAGACTAACGTCGTCTATGCCTTCAAATGCCCACTTGGGGACTGTAAGCTCCAAAAAAACCCAGTATATAGGCAAGACAACAACATCTCTTTCTAGGCGTTTAACGATGCATAAGAAACAGAGCTCCATTAAGGAACATATAATCTCTTCCCACAACCAAACCATCGCCAGAGAAATCCTAGTAAACAACACAGAAATCATCGATAGATACAGCGATAGCAGGCGGCTTGACGTTTGCGAGGCACTACACATCAAGAAGTCAACACCAGCAATCAACAGCCAATTATTGCACAACTATATTCTACCCACCTCAAGACTCCGCTCCAATATAGAAGCATCAAGAAATATGGACCAATAGGCTTTCTACAAACACTTCTATTCAATATCCATTGTTTCGTGTTCTGTCTTGTGTTGATGAAATTAATACTGTATTAATACTCTTGTTCTGTCTTGTGTTGATGAAATTAATACCCTATTAATACCACATTTTGTTCTGTCTTGTGTTAATGCCACATCGCCCCTTCCACCTCACTCAAATGTAGATATAAAATCGGAGATACGTAAGTTCTATTCAGTTGTGTATTTGTGAACTAAAGTCTTTGAAAATGTAATAAGTTTTACGAAACGCGCCCGTGTCGCGTCAGACTAGAAATAAAAATGAATTTTGGAGAATTGATTTTGATTTACCTCCAACAGTGAAGCGTAATGTACGAAAGATTGAGAAAATTCGTGTTAGAATTATTAATCTTACTTTTTCGGTCATATTTAATAATATATATATATATATATATATATATATATATATATATATATATATATATATATATATATATATATATATATATATATATATATATATGTCGTACCTAATAGCCAGAACGCACTTTTCAGCCTACTATTCAAGGCCTGATTTGCCTAATAAGCCAAGTTTTCATGAATTAATGTTTTTTTCGTCTACCTAACCTACCTAACCTAACCTAACCTAGCTTTTTGGCTACCTAACCTAACCTTACCTATAAATATAGGTTAGGTTAGGTTAGGTAGGGTTGGTTAGGTTCGGTCATATAGCTACGTTAATTTTAACTCCAATAAAAAAAATTGACCTCATACATAGAGATAACGGTTGGTTTATCATTTCATAAGAAAAAAAATTATAGTAAATATATTAATTCAGGAAAACTTGGCTTATTAGGCAAATCGGGCCTTGAATAGTAGGCTGAGAAGTGAGTTCTGGCTACTAGGTACGACATATATATATATATATATATATGTCGTACCTAGTAGCCAGAACGCACTTTTCAGCCTACTATGCAAGGCCCGATTTGCCTAATAAGCCAAGTTTTCATGAATTAATTGTTTTTCGACTACGTAACCTACCTAACCTAACCTAACCTGACTTTTTCGGCCACCTAACCTAACCTAACCTATTAAGATAGGTTAGGTTAGGTTAGGTAGGGTTGGTTAGGTTCGGTCATATATCTACGTTAATTTTAACTCTAATAACAAAAAATTGACCTCATACATAATGAAATGGGTAGTTTTATCATTTCATAAGAAAAAAAATAGAGAAAATATATTAATTCATGAAAACTTGGCTTATTAGGCAAATCGGGCCTTGCATAGTAGGCTGAGAAGTGAGTTCTGGCTACTAGGCACGACATATATATATATATATATATATATATATATATATATATATATATATATATATATATATATATATATGTCGTACCTAGTAGCCAGAACGCACTTCTCAGCCTACTATGCAAGGCCCGATTTGCCTAATAAGCCAAGTTTTCATGAATTATTTGTTTTTCGACTACCTAACCTACCTAACCTAACCTAACCTAACTTTTTCGGCTACCTAACCAAACCTAACCTATGAAGATAGGTTAGGTTAGGTTAGGTAGGGTTGGTTAGGTTCGGTCATATATCTACGTTAATTTTAACTCCAATAAAAAAAAATTGACCTCATACATAATGAAATGGGTTGCTTTATCATTTCATAAGAAAAAAATTAGAAAAAATATATTAATTCAGGAAAACTTGGCTTATTAGGCAAATCGGGCCTTGAATAGTAGGCCAAAAAGTGAGTTCTGGCTACTAGGTACGACATATATATATATAACCTATATATATATATATGTCGTACCTAGTAGCCAGAACTCACTTCTCAGCCTACTATTCAAGGCCCGATTTGCCTAATAAGCCAAGTTTTCCTGAATTAATATATTTACTATAATTTTTTTCTTATGAAATGATAAAGCAACCCGTTTCACTATGTATGAGGTCAATTTTTTTTTATTGGAGTTAAAATTAACGTAGATATATGACCGAACCTAACCAACCCTACCTAACCTAACCTAACCTATATATATAGGTAAGGTTAGGTTAGGTAGCCAAAAAAGCTAGGTTAGGTTAGGTTAGGTAGGTTAGGTAGACGAAAAAACATTAATTCATGAAAACTTGGCTTATTAGGCAAATCGGGCCTTGCATAGTAGGCTGAGAAGTGAGTTCTGGCTACTAGGTACGACATATATATATGTATATATATATATATATATATATATATATGTCGTACCTAGTAGCCAGAACTCACTTCTCAGCCTACTATTCAAGGCCTGATTTGCCTAATAAGCCAAGTTTTCCTGAATTAATATACTTACTATAATTTTTTTCTTATGAAATGATAAAGCTACCCTTTTCACTATGTATGAGGTCAATTTTTTTTTATTGGAGTTAAAATTAACGTAGATATATGACCGAACCTAACCAACCCTACCTAACCTAACGTAACCTATATATATAGGTAAGGTTAGGTTAGGTAGCCAAAAAAAGCTAGGTTAGGTTAGGTTAGGTAGGTTAGGTAGACGAAAAAAACATTAATTCATGAAAACTTGGCTTATTAGGCAAATCGGGCCTTGCATAGTAGGCTGAGAAGTGAGTTCTGGCTACTAGGTACGACATATATATATATATATATATATATATATATATATATATATATATATATATATATAATATATATATATGTATATAATATAGTGAGGGTACCACCTTTGGTGCCAATGTGGGGACCCATAGCCTCGGAGAAGAAAATAAAAAGTATTCAGAGGAGACCTTGTGGTTTCTCACTGAGCACTAATATTATCTTCTCCTACCACCCCCATTCTTTTGTATGTACACATATATATTTACTTTATTTGAACTTTGTTACAAAAAAGGAGTTACATATGGGTTACAAAGATGGTTATCATAGGTTGTCGAGTTCCTCCAGCTCCTCAGATGGCAGGCAGGAACCCTGGATGCAGTGCGCATTTCCCCTCTGTATCGCCACACTGAGGCGCTGGAAAGAAAGCTTGCAGCTCTTGGGCCCCTTGTTGTTTCAATGAGCCTAGAACCCAGTTCCTTCAAAAAACTGGTAGCACTTTTACCCCAGGCGCCGAGTGTCTCAGAAGCAATGGGGACAAAATTGTAGTGGTGATCCAGTTCTCTATACTTACGGGATTTGGCTGCTTCCCTGTGGGTGGCAGCGCCACCTGGTTGTGCAACACTGAGGTTAATGTAGGTGTTAGCCAGGGTTGATACGCACGTGTAGTCCCATACCAATTGCTTGCCATTCTTCCAGGGGTTCACTGTGATACCATCCGGGCGACCAATAAGAGCATCAGAGTTACGGGGTGTTTGGTAACGGGGCTCTCTTTCAGCTGGGCATCCAGCTGTGGTGGGGCTCCTCTTGATGATGTTGTTAACTTCACTGTGCCTCGAGTGCCATCCCCCTGTGCTTTGGCAGAGTAGGCCATGGTGGCCGTACCTGTCAGCCACCACCTCGCCGCAAATACACCTATATCTGGTGTGGATTGGGGCAGCAAGGCGGAGGGCGTGTGGTGTAAGACGCGTGCCAGTTGCCGACATTGGGGTTGCTAACAGGAAATCCCCTGCATGTGGTGCTGCTACTGCTGTGAGGCGAGCAATGTCGTGTTGTGTTGTTGCAGCACCCAGGCACTCTGCAGCAACTTAGTCTACAATGGGGCCATCCCAGCTGGATTGCTTGTGGGCTTTTGGGGATGGTGGTTGAGGTGATTGGCCTGCACGAGAGGCCCACTCTGTGGCACAGCGTGTAAAATTGGGATCATGTACACCTGCCAGCTGATGTAAGTGGGCAGGTAGAATTTTCTTCACAAGGTCGTCGGATGCTGATAAGGAGGACAGGAAGGCTGGAACAGCGATTTGCGTTGCTGTTCGAACTTCGAGGCCCCGAAGTCTTACGGGAAGAGAGGCTTGTTTCCACTGTAGGTCATCAAGAGAGGTTAAGGGCTTTTTCTAGCATTGATTTCAGTAACCGGTCATACTCACTTAGTTTTTGGCTACTGTAAGATGGTGAACACCTCAGAAAGTAGGTTAACCTGGGGAGGGACAGACATCTGGTGATGAGGTAGAGTGCATCATGAGCATCAATATCCTCAATCCTCCCATCCACCCTCTTAAGGTCGGCGATTTTCTTATCAAGGACCTCATCGATGGCTTTCAACCCCAGGGAGCTCCTAGGAGTGTGCTGTCTTCAGGTTTAGTTTTATGGATATTTGGCAGAAGACCCTCTATTCTCTCTACGATGCCCTGGTTGGAACATATTATTTCACATTTAGAAGGGTTCAGGGTGAGGCCTAAAACTGCACCTTGCTCCTGGATTTTTCTGATGTCCTCCAGGAGGGAGTCTTGGGAACCAGCTAGGGTACCATCATCCAAGAACCAGATGTTAAGCTCGCTGGACAGGACCTCTGTGACTTGTTTGATGACTAAGCAGAAAAGGAGAGGAGCAAGGGGGTCACCCTGTTGGACACCTCGCGAGTCAATTTCATGTTCGCCAAAAAGTAGCTTAAGATCCATACTGTAGCATGAATGTACAAAAGGGAAGGGAAATGACTATGAACCGCACGGAGTACAGCATCCCTCCGCACCAAATTGAAGGCATTTTTGAAATCTAGCTTGATAAGGGCCTTTTCGTCTGTGATGTTGGCGATGAAGGCTCGAGCTGCATGGGCTGCCGCCTCACACCCTTGTGGAATGCCAAACCCGAGCTGTTTTGGCTTCAGCATGTTGGCCGCTGCATCACTAACTGTTCTTGCAGCTGCCTTTGCGACGAGACGCCGGAGAGAATTGCCCACAGCTATTGGCCTGATCCCTCCATCCTTTTTCTTTAGAGCACAGAGAGATGCTCCAAAAAAGATAGGTCTTATGGACGCTGGTATGTTGCCAGCTAGACATGTGTTGGTGAATCTGGTTAGTTCCACCAAGAGGTTCTTTGCAATGTCACCCAGTGCAGGGTTGAGCATTTGCTTGAGGTGGTTGGGTTTTAGTCCTGTGAACCCACCTGCTGATCCTGTAGGGAAGGACATGGCTGCTTTATGAACCACAGATTCAGCCACCCAGAGAGGTTCTGCTCCGGTAACCCCCACTTGTACAATGTCGTCCCCACGCGGAGCCCTGGGTGGGTGTTTCTCCCTTAGGGCTTGAGCTGTTGCGGCATCTCTGTCGGCAATTGAGTCCTCACTGGTGATGACTCGGATTGCGCCAATAGTGTTTCCTTCTTCTATTTTCTTGGTGACTGATGTTCCGATTTTTGATGTCTCGGATATGCCACTGTTGCTCTTCCTGCCGTGGGTGTTTCTTGCGCGAGTGGAAAGGCGCACCTGGTTGTCCTCCCTGGGAAAATCATTTATAGCTTTGATGACTGAGGCAGCTAAGGTTTTGTCTCTCCTTGCATGGGTGGCTAGACATATGTTGCCAAACATTAGGAGGTTGTGCCATGCTTGGGTCGTTCCAGGAGAGTCGTTGACCTTCTCAGGAGGGCAGATAATTTGGCTGCTGCATGGGGGCGGGCTGCTTTAGGGATGTGTTGCAAGGTTCTGGCCGATTTTGCTTTTGATAGCTTCTAATAAATTTCTGTGGGAATGAAGGTCTGGGAGGTGTTTTGCCTTACGGGCGGTGTGGGCTGTTGATTGGTGTTCTCCCTGGGAGGGCGCCCAGAACCCAAACACCTGACTCCGTTGTTGGAATGAAAGCGCACATTATCGTCCCTCAACCGGATATAGCATACCCTGTCACACGTCTGACATCTACCGTGTCTACCCCTGCTTGATGGCTCATCTTGGCTTGGAGAAGCCTAGCTATCTGTTGAGAGCTGCGACATGGACGGGCGCTGGGCGGGCGCTGGGCGGGAAGGTGGACGGCGGGTGGAGACTTGAGGGTGGGCGGCGGTTGGAGGGGGGATGATCAGCTACCCGTGGCACTTACTACTCAGATGAGTGGTAATACATATACCACCTCTATACAAAGTGTGGGTATACACCCACTACACAATATGTGGGTATACATTGGGTGGGTGGGTGGCGTAGACACACATGGGAGCCTCCCGGCTTCTATGGGGCGGGTGGCAAGGTGGCCTCGTGGGTGGGGAGGCGAAATGGTGGGGGTGGGTAGGAGGGGGAGAGCAGGTACTTCCCGGCCTGGGCGCTGGGTGGGGGCGGGGGTCAGGGCGACACTAACACTGGTAAAATTCCCCCGTATATCACTGCACAATAATGAATGAATCACACACTTGTAATCTGACTCACTGCACGTGTGATGTACTCACAATATGATAGATATGTTGCGCCAATTATCGCTGACAGCGTAACTTGTTCAACAAAACTTTCAAAAAAGAAAAACACAAAACACTATTTGGCACACGCGTAACCCCCACCTCTCTCTCCTGACCACACAAACACCCCTCACTCACCCCCCACCTCCCCTCACTATGGGAGGCATGCAGGGTCCATCCTGGCCCCTCACTCCAAGCCTCCATGACTCCACACTGCCAACCCACCTGTTTTGATAAGTTTTCAGATAGATGG
>NW_025554187.1:0-13962 GCF_020424385.1 Procambarus clarkii | reverse complement strand
GTGTTGTGAGGGTCCTGGGGTGTTGTGAGGGTCCTGGGGTGTTGTGAGGGTCCTGGGGTGTTGTGAGGGTCCTGGGGTGTTGTGAGGGGGGGTGTTGTGAGGGTCCTGGGGTGTTGTGAGGGTCCTGGGGTGTTGTGAGGGTCCTGGGGTGTTGTGTGAGGGTCCTGGGGTGTTGTGAGGGTCCTGGGGTGTTGTGAGGGGGGTCCTGGGGTGTTGTGAGGGTCCTGGGGTGTTGTGAGGGTTGTGAGGGTCCTGGGGTGTTGTGAGGGTCCTGGGTGTTGTGAGGGTCCTGGGGTCCTGGGGTGTTGTGAGGGTCCTGGGGTGTTGTGAGGGGGTCCTGGGGTGTTGTGAGGGTCCTGGGGTGTTGTGAGGGTCCTGGGGTGGGGTTGTGAGGGTCCTGGGGTGTTGTGAGGGTCCTGGGGTGTTGTGAGGTCCTGGGGTGTGTGAGGGTTCTGGAGTGTTGTGAGGGTCCTGGGGTGTTGTGGGGGTCCTGGAGTGTTGTGAGGGTCCTGGGGTGTTGTGAGGGTCCTGGGGTGTTGTGAGGGGTCCTGGGGTGTTGTGAGGGTCCTGGGGGGTCCTGTGTTGTGAGGGTCCTGGGGTGTTGTGAGGGTCCTGGGGTGTTGTGAGGGTCCTGGGGTGTTGTGAGGGTCCTGGGGTGTTGTGAGGGTCCTGGGGTGTTGTGAGGGTCCTGGGGTGTTGTGAGGGTGTTGTGAGAGGGTCCTGGGGTGTTGTGAGGGTCCTGGGGTGTTGTGAGGGTCCTGGGGTGTTGTGAGGGTCCTGGGGTGTTGTGAGGGTCCTGGGGTGTTGTGAGGGTCCTGGGGTGTTGTGAGGGTCCTGGGGTGTTGTGAGGGTCCTGGGGTGTTGTGAGGGTCCTGGGGTGTTGTGAGGGTCCTGGGGTGTTGTGAGGTTGTGAGGGTCCTGGGGTGTTGTGAGGGTCCTGGGGTGTTGTGAGGGGTCCTGGGGTGTTGTGAGGGTCCTGGGGTGTTGTGAGGGTCCTGGTGTGTTGTGAGGGTCCTGGGGTGTTGTGAGGGTCCTGGGGTGTTGTGAGGGTCCTGGGGTGTTGTGAGGGTCCTGGGGTGTTGTGAGGGTCCTGGGGTGTTGTGAGGGTCCTGGGGTGTTGTGAGGGTCCTGGGGTGTTGTGAGGGTCCTGGGGTGTTGTGAGGGGGGTCCTGGGGTGTTGTGAGGGTCCTGGGGTGTTGTGAGGGTCCTGGGGTGTGTGAGGGTCCTGGGGTGTTGTGAGGGTCCTGGGGTGTTGTGAGGGTCCTGGGGTGTTGTGAGGGTCCTGGGGTGTTGTGAGGGTCCTGGGGTGTTGTGAGGGTCCTGGGGTGTTGTGAGGGTCCTGGGGTGTTGTGAGGGTCCTGGGGTGTTGTTGTGAGGGTCCTGGGGTGTTGTGAGGGTCCTGGGGGCTTTTGAGGGTCCTGGGGTGTTGTGAGGGTCCTGTTGTGTTGTGAGGGTCCTTTGGTGTTGTGAGGGTCCTGGGGTGTTGTGAGGGTCCTGGGGTGTTGTGAGGGTCCTGGGGTGTTGTGAGGGTCCTGGGGTGTTGTGAGGGTCCTGGGGTGTTGTGAGTGTCCTGGGGTGTTGTGAGGGTCCTGGGGTGTTGTGAGAGTCCTGGAGTGTTGTGAGGGTCCTGGGGTGTTGTGAGGGTCCTGGAGTCCTGGGGTGTTGTGAGGGTCCTGGGGTGTTGTGAGGGTCCTGGGGTGTTGTGAGGGTCCTGGGTGTTGTGTGTGAGGGTCCTGGGGTGTTGTGAGGGTCCTGGGGTGTTGTGAGGGTCCTGGGTTGTTGTGAGGGTCCTGGGGTGTTGTGAGGGTCCTGGGTGTTGTGAGGTCCTGGGGTGTTGGGGGTGTTGTGAGGGTCCTGGGGTGTTGTGAGGGTCCTGGGGTGTTGTGAGGGTCCTGGGGTGTTGTGAGGGTCCTGGGGTGTTGTGAGGGTCCTGGGGTGTTGTGAGGGTCCTGGGGTGTTGTCCTGGGTTGTGAGGGGGTCCTGGGGTGTTGTGAGGGTCCTGGGGTGTTGTGAGGGTCCTGGGGTGTTGTGAGGGTCCTGGGGTGTTGTGAGGGTCCTGGGGTGTTGTGAGGGTCCTGGGGTGTTGTGAGGGTCCTGGGGTGTTGTGAGGGTCCTGGGGTGTTGTGAGGGGTCCTGGGGTGTTGTGAGGGTCCTGGGGTGTTGTGAGGGTCCTGGGGTGTTGTGAGGGGTGTTGTGAGGGTCCTGGGGTGTTGTGAGGGTCCTGGGGTGTTGTGAGGGTCCTGGGGTGTTGTGAGGGTCCTGGGGTGTTGTGAGGGTCCTGGGGTGTTGGAGGGTCCTGGGGTGTTGTGAGGGTCCTGTGTTGTGAGGGTCCTGGGGTGTTGTGAGGGTCCTGGGGTGTTGTGAGGGTCCTGGGGTGTTGTGAGGGTCCTGGGGTGGTGAGGGGTCCTGGGGTGTTGTGAGGGTCCTGGGGTGTTGTGAGGGTCCTGGGTGTGTTGTGAGGGGTCCTGGGGTGTTGTGAGGGTCCTGGGGTGTTGTGAGGGTCCTGGGGTGGTGGGGTCCTGGGGTGTTGTGAGGGTCCTGGGGTGTTGTGAGGGTCCTTGGGTGTTGTGAGGGGTCCTGGGGTGTTGTGAGGGTCCTGGGGTGTTGTGAGGGTCCTGGGGTGTTGTGAGGGGTCCTGGGGTGTTGTGAGGGTCCTGGGGTGTTGTGAGGGTCCTGGGGTGTTGTGAGGGTCCTGGGGTGTTGTGAGGGTCCTGGGGTCCTGGGGTGTTGTGAGGGTCCTGGGGTGTTGTGAGGGTCCTGGTGTGTTGTGAGGGTCCTGGGGTGTTGTGAGGGTCATGGGGTGTTGTGAGGGTCCTGGGGTGTTGTGAGTGTCCTGGGGTGTTGTGAGTGTCCTGGTGTGTTGTGAGAGTCCTGGGGGGTTGTGAGGGGTCCTGAAGTGTTGTGAGAGTCCTGGGGTGTTGTGAGGGTCCTGGGGTGTTGTGTTCCTGGGGTGTTGTGAGGGGTCCTGGGGTATTGTGAGGGGTCCTGGGGTGTTGTGAGGGTCCTGGGGTGTTGTGAGTGTCCTGGGGTGTTGTGAGAGTCCTGGGGTGTTGTGAAGGGTCCTGGGGTGTTGTGAGTGTCCTGGGGTGTTGTGAGTGTCCTGGGGTGTTGTGAGGGTCCTGGGGTGTTGTGAGGGGGGTCCTGGGGTGTTGTGAGGGTCCTGGGGTCCTGGGGTGTTGTGAGGGTCCTGGGGTGTTGTGAGGGTCCTGGGGTGTTGTGAGGGTCCTGGGGTGTTGTGAGGGTCCTGGGGTGTTGTGAGGGTCCTGGGGTGTTGTGAGGGTCCTGGGGTGTTGTGAGGGTCCTGGGGTGTTGTGAGGGGGTGTTGTGAGGGTCCTGGGGTGTTGTGAGGGGGTGTTGTGGTCCTGGTGAGGGGTCCTGGGGTGTTGTGAGGGTCCTAGGGTGTTGTGAGTGTCCTGGGGTGTTGTGAGGGTCCTGGGGTGTTGTGAGGGTCCTGGGGTGTTGTGAGGGGTCCTGGGGTGTTGTGAGTGGTCCTGGGGTGTTGTGAGAGTCCTGGGGTGTTGTGAGGGTCCTGGGGTGTTGTGAGGGTCCTGGGGTGTTGTGAGGGTCCTGGGGTGTTGTGAGGGTCCTGGGGTGTTGTGAGGGGTCCTGGGGTGTTGTGAGGGTCCTGGGGTGTTGTGAGGGTCCTGGGGTGTTGTGAGGGTCCTGGGGTGTTGTGAGGGGGGTCCTGGGGTGTTGTGAGGGTCCTGGGGTGTTGTGAGGGGTCCTGGGGTGTTGTGAGGGTCCTGGGGTGTTGTGAGGGTCCTGGGGTGTTGTGTGAGGTGTTGTGAGGGGGGTGTTGTGAGGGTCCTGGGGTGTTGTGAGGGTCCTGGGGTGTTGTGAGGGGGGTGTTGTGAGGGTCCTGGGTTGTTGTGAGAGTCCTGTTGTGTTGTGAGGGGTCCTGGGGTGTTGGGAGGGGGTCCTGGGGTGTTGTGAGGGTCCTGGGGTGTTGTGAGGGTCCTGGGGTGTTGTGAGGGTCCTGGGGTGTTGTGAGGGTCCTGGGGTGTTGTGAGGGTCCTGGGGTGTTGTGAGGGGTCCTGGGGTGTTGTGAGGGGGTCCTGGGGTGTTGTGAGGGTCCTGGGGTGTTGTGAGGGTCCTGGGGTGTTGTGAGGGTCCTGGGGTGTTGTGAGGGTGTGTTGAGGGGTCCTGGGGTGTTGTGAGGGTCCTGGGGTGTTGTGAGGGGTCCTGGGGTGTTGTGAGTGGTCCTGGGGTGTTGTGAGGGTCCTGGAGTGTTGTGAGAGTACTGGGGTGTTGTGGGGGTCCTGGAGTGTTGTGAGGGGTCCTGGGGTGTTGTGAGAGTCCTGGGGTGTTGTGAGAGTCCTGGAGTGTTGTGAGAGTCCTGGGGTGTTGTGAGGGTCCTGAGGTGTTGTGAGGGGTCCTGGGGTATTGTGAGGGGTCCTGGGGTGTTGTGAGGGTCCTGGGGTGTTGTGAGTGTCCTGGGGTGTTGTGAGGGTCCTGGGGTGTTGTGAGGGGTCCTGGGGTGTTGTGAGGGTCCTGGGGTGTTGTGAGGGTCCTGGGGTGTTGTGAGGGGTCCTGGGGTGTTGTGAGGGTCCTGGGGTGTTGTGAGGGTCCTGGGGTGTTGTGAGGGTCCTGGGGTGTTGTGAGGGTCCTGGGGTGTTGTGAGGGTCCTGGGGTGTTGTGAGGGTCCTGGGGTGTTGTGAGGGTCCTGGGGTGTTGTGAGGGTCCTGGGGTGTTGTGAGGGTCCTGGGGTGTTGTGAGGGTCCTGGGGTGTTGTGAGGGGTCCTGGGGTGTTGGGTGTTGTGAGGGTCCTGGGGTGTTGTGAGGGTCCTGGGGTGTTGTGAGGGTCCTGGGGTGTTGTGAGGGGTCCTGGGGTGTTGTGAGGGTCCTGGGGTGTTGTGGGGTCCTGGGGTGTTGTGAGGGGTCCTGGGGTGTTGTGAGGGTCCTGGGGTGTTGTGAGGGTCCTGGGGTGTTGTGAGGGTCCTGGGGTGTTGTGAGGGTCCTGGGGTGTTGTGAGGGGTCCTGGGGTGTTGTGAGGGGTCCTGGGGTGTTGTGAGGGGTCCTGGGGTGTTGTGAGGGTCCTGGGGTGTTGTGAGGGTCCTGGGGTGTTGTGAGGGTCCTGGGGTGTTGTGAGGGTCCTGGGGTGTTGTGAGGGTCCTGGGGTGTTGTGAGGGGTCCTGGGGTGTTGTAAGGGGTCTTGGGGTGTTTTGAGGGGTCCTGGGTTGTTGTGAGAGTCCTAGGGTGTGGTGAGGGTCCTGGGGTGTTGTGAGAATCCTGGAGTGTTGTGAGAGTACTGGGGTGTTGTGAGGGTCATGGAGTGTTGTGCGGGGTCCTGGGGTGTTGTGAGGGGTCCTGGGGTGTTGTGAGGGTCCTGGAGTGTTGTGAGAATACTGGGGTGTTGTGAGGGTCCTGGAGTGTTGTGAGGGGTCCTGGGGTGTTGTGAGGGGTCCTGGGGTGTTGTGTGGTCCTGGGGTGTTGTAAGGGTCCTGGAGTGTTGTGAGGGTTCTGGAGTGTTGTGAGGGTCTTGGGGTGCTATGAGGATTCCTGGGGTATTGTGAGGGTCCTGGGGTTTTGTGAGGAGTCCTAGGGTGTTGTGAGGGGTCCTGGGGTGTTGTGAGGGGTCCTGGGGTGTTGTGAGGGTCCTGGGGTGTTGTGAGGGTCCTGGGAGGAGTCCTGGGGTGTTGTGACGGGCCTGGGGTGTTGTCAGGGTCCTGGAGTGTTGTGAGAGTCCTGGGATGTTGTGAGAGTCCTGGGGTGTTGTGAGGGTCCTGGGGTGTGGTGAGGAGTCTTGGGGTGTTGTGAGGGTCCTGCGGTGTTGTGAGGGTCCTGGGGTGTTGTGAGAGTCCTGGGGTGTTGTGAGAGTCCTGGGGTGTTGTGAGGGTCCTGGGGTGTTGTGAGGGTCCTGGGGTGTTGTGAGGGTCCTGGGGTGTTGTGAGGGTCCTGGGGTGTTGTGAGGGTCCTGGGGTGTTGTGAGGGGGGTGTTGTGAGGGTCCTGGGGTGTTGTGAGGGTCCTGGGGTGTTGTGAGTGAGGGTCCTGGGGTGTTGTGAGGGTCCTGGGGTGTTGTGAGGGTCCTGGGGTGTTGTGAGGGTCCTGGGGTGTTGTGAGGGTCCTGGGGTGTTGTGAGGGTCCTGGGGTGTTGTGAGGGTCCTGGGGTGTTGTGAGGGTCCTGGGGTGTTGTGAGGGTCCTGGGGTGTTGTGAGGGTCCTGGGGTGTTGTGAGGGTCCTGGGGTGTTGTGAGGGTCCTGGGGTGTTGTGAGGGTCCTGGGGTGTTGTGAGGGGTCCTGGGGTGTTGTGAGGGTCCTGGGGTGTTGTGAGGGGTCCTGGGGTGTTGTGAGTGTCCTGGGGTGTCCTGGGGTGTTGTGAGGGTCCTGGGGTGTTGTGAGGGTCCTGGGGTGTTGTGAGGGTCCTGGGGTTGTTCCTGGGGTGTTGTTAGGGTCCTGGGGTGTTGTGAGGGGTCCTGGGGTGTTGTGAGGGTCCTGGGGTGTTGTGAGGGTCCTGGGGTGTTGTGAGGGTCCTGGGGTGTTGTGAGGGGTCCTGGGGTGTTGTGAGGGTCCTGGGGTGTTGTGAGGGTCCTGGGGTGTTGTGAGGGTCCTGTTGTGTTGTGAGGGTCCTTTGGTGTTGTGAGGGTCATGGGGTGTTGTGAGGGTCCTGGGGTGTTGTGAGGGTCCTGGGGTGTTGTGAGGGTCCTGGGGTGTTGTGAGGGTCCTGGGGTGTTGTGAGGGTCCTGGGGTGTTGTGAGGGTCCTGGGGTGTTGTGAGGGTCCTGGGGTGTTGTGAGGGTCCTGGGGTGTTGTGAGGGTCCTGGGGTGTTGTGAGGGTCCTGGGGTGTTGTGAGGGTCCTGGGGTCCTGGGGTGTTGTGAGGGTCCTGGGGTGTTGTGAGGGTCCTGGGGTGTTGTGAGGGTCCTGGGGTGTTGTGAGGGTCCTGGGGTGTTGTGAGGGTCCTGGGGTGTTGTGAGGGTCCTGGGGTGTTGTGAGGGTCCTGGTGTTGTGAGGGTCCTGGGGTGTTGTGAGGGGGGTCCTGGGGTGTTGTGAGGGGGGTGTCCTGGGGTGTTGTGAGGGTCCTGGGGTGTTGTGAGTGTCCTGGGGTGTTGTGAGGGTCCTGGAGTGTTGTGAGGGTCCTGGGGTGTTGTGAGGGTCCTGGGGTGTTGTGAGGGTCCTGGGGTGTTGTGAGGGTCCTGGGGTGTTGTGAGGGGTCCTGGGGTGTTGTGAGGGGTCCTGGGGTGTTGTGAGGGTCCTGGGGTGTTGTGAGGGTCCTGGGGTGTTGTGAGGGGTCCTGGGGTGTTGTGAGGGGTCCTGGGTTGTTGTGAGGGTCTTGGGTTGTTGTGAGGGTCCTGGGGTTGTGTGAGGGTCCTGGGGTGTTGTTGGGAGTTGGAGGGTCCTGGAGGTGTTGTGAGGGGTCCTGGGGTGTTGTGAGGGTCCTTGGGTGTTGTGAGATGTCTTGGGGTGTTGTGGGAGGTCCTGGGGTGTTGTGAGGGTCCTGGGGTGTTGTGACGGGTCCTGGGGTGTTGTGACAGTCCTGGGTGTTGTGAGGATCCTGGGGTGTTGTGAGGGTCCTTGGGTGTTGTGAGGGTCCTGGGGTGTTGTGAGGGTCCTGGGGTGTTGTGAGGGGTCCTGGGGTGTTGTGAGGGTCCTGGGGTGTTGTGAGGGGCCTGGGGTGTTGTGAGGGTCCTGGGGTGTTGTGAGGGTCCTGGGGTGTTGTGAGGGTCCTGGGGTGTTGTGAGGGTCCTGGGGTGTTGTGAGGGTCCTGGGGTGTTGTGAGGGTCCTGGGGTGTTGTGAGGGTCCTGGGGTGTTGTGAGGGTCCTGGGGTGTTGTGAGGGTCCTGGGGTGTTGTGAGGGTCCTGGGGTGTTGTGAGAGTCCTGGGGTGTTGTGAGGGTCCTGGGGTGTTGTGAGGGGTCCTGGGGTGTTGTGAGGGTCCTGGGGTGTTGTGAGGAGTCCTGGGGTGTTGTGAGGAGTCCTGGGGTGTTGTGAGGGTCCTGGGGTGTGAGGGTCCTGGGGTGTTGTGAGGGTCCTGGGGTGTTGTGAGGGTCCTGGGGTGTTGTGAGGGTCCTGGGGTGTTGTTGTCCTGAGGGTCCTGGGGTGTTGTGAGGGTCCTGGGGTGTTGTGAGGGTCCTGGGGTGTTGTGAGGGTCCTGGGGTGTTGTGAGGGTCCTGGGGTGTTGTGAGGGTCCTGGGGTGTTGTGAGGGGTCCTGGGGTGTTGTGAGGGGTCCTGGGGTGTTGTGAGGGTCCTGGGGTGTTGTGAGGGGTCCTGGGGTGTTGTGAGGGTCCTGGGGTGTTGTGAGGGTCCTGGGGTGTTGTGAGGGTCCTGGGGTGTTGTGAGGGTCCTGGGGTGTTGTGAGGGTCCTGGGGTGTTGTGAGGGTCCTGGGTTGTTGTGAGGGGGGGTCCTGGGGTGTTGTGAGGGGTCCTGGGGTGTTGTGAGGGGTCCTGGGGTGTTGTGAGGGTCCTGGGGTGTTGTGAGGGTCCTGGGGTGTTGTGAGGGTCCTGGGGTGTTGTGAGGGTCCTGGGGTGTTGTGAGGGTCCTGGGGTGTTGTGAGGGTCCTGGGGTGTTGTGAGGGTCCTGGGGTGTTGTTGTGAGGGGTCCTGGGGTGTTGTGAGGGTCCTGGGGTGTTGTGAGGGTCCTGGGGTGTTGTGAGGGTCCTGGGGTCCTGGGGTGTTGTGAGGGTCCTGGGGTGTTGTGAGGGTCCTGGGGTGTGTGAGTGAGGGGTGTCCTCCTGGGGTGTTGTGAGGGTCCTGGGTGTTGTGTTGTGAGGGGTCCTGGGGTGTTGTGAGGGTCCTGGGGTGTTGTGAGGGTCCTGGGGTGTTGTGAGGGTCCTGGGGTGTTGTGAGGGTCCTGGGGTGTTGTGAGGGGTCCTGGGGTGTTGTGAGGGTCCTGGGGTGTTGTGAGGGTCCTGGGGTGTTGTGAGGGTCCTGGGGTGTTGTGAGGGGTCCTGGGGTGTTGTGAGGGGTCCTGGGTGTTGTGAGGGGTCCTGGGGTGTTGTGAGGGGTCCTGGGGTGTTGTGAGGGGTCCTGGGGTGTTGTGAGGGGTCCTGGGGTGTTGTGAGGGTCCTGGGGTGTTGTGAGGGGTCCTGGGGTGTTGTGAGGTGAGGGTTGTGAGGGTCCTGGGGTGTTGTGAGGGTCCTGGGGTGTTGTGAGGGTCCTGGGGTGTTGTGAGGGTCCTGGGGTGTTGTGAGGGTCCTGGGGTGTTGTGAGGGGTCATGGGGTGTTGTGAGGGTCCTGGGGTGTTGTGAGGGTCCTGGGGTGTTGTGAGGGTCCTGGGGTGTTGTGAGGGGGTCCTGGGGTGTTGTGAGGGTCCTGGGGTGTTGTGAGGGTCCTGGGGTGTTGTGAGGGTCCTGGGGTGTTGTGAGGGTCCTGGGGTGTTGTGAGGGTCCTGGGGTGTTGTGAGGGTCCTGGGGTGTTGTGAGGGTCCTGGGGTGTTGTGAGGGGTCCTGGGGTGTTGTGAGGGTCCTGGGGTGTTGTGAGGGTCCTGGGGTGTTGTGAGGGGTCCTGGGGTGTTGTGAGGGTCCTGGGGTGTTGTGAGGGTCCTGGGGTGTTGTGAGGGTCCTGGGGTGTTGTGAGGGTCCTGGGGTGTTGTGAGGGTCCTGGGGTGTTGTGAGGGTCCTGGGGTGTTGTGAGGGTCCTGGGGTGTTGTGAGGGTCCTGGGGTGTTGTGAGGGTCCTGGGGTGTTGTGAGGGTCCTGGGGTGTTGTGAGGGTCCTGGGGTGTTGTGAGGGGTCCTGGGGTGTTGTGAGGGTCCTGGGGTGTTGTGAGGGGTCCTGGGGTGTTGTGAGGGTCCTGGGGTGTTGTGAGGGGTCCTGGGGTGTTGTGAGGGTCCTGGGGTGTTGTGAGGGTCCTGGGGTGTTGTGAGGGTCCTGGGGTGTTGTGAGGGTCCTGGGGTGTTGTGAGGGTCCTGGGGTGTTGTGAGGGTCCTGGGGTGTTGTGAGGGGTCCTGGGGTGTTGTGAGGGTCCTGGGGTGTTGTGAGGGTCCTGGGGTGTTGTGAGGGTCCTGGGGTGTTGTGAGGGTCCTGGGGTGTTGTGAGGGGTCCTGGGGTCCTGTTGTGAGGGTCCTGGGGTGTTGTGAGGGTCCTGGGGTGTTGTGAGGGGTCCTGGGGTGTTGTGGGGTCCTGTGAGGGTCCTGGGGTGTTGTGAGGGTCCTGGGGTGTTGTGAGGGTCCTGGGGTGTTGTGAGAGTCCTGGGGTGTTGTGAGGGTCCTGGGGTGTTGTGAGGTTCCTGGGGTGTTGTGAAGGTCCTCGGGTGTTGTGAGGGTCTGGGGTGGGGTGTTGTGAGGATCTTGGGGTGTTGTGAGGGTCCTGGGGTGTTGTGAGGGGTCCTGGGGTGTTGTGAGGGTCCTGGGGTGTTGTGAGGGGTCCTGGGGTTGTGAGGGGTGTGTTGTGAGGGTCCTCGGGTGTTGTGAGGGTCCTGGGGTGTTGTGAGGATCTTGGGGTGTTGAGAGGGTCCTGGAGTGTTGTGAGGGTCCTGGGGTGTTGTGAGGGGTCCAGGGGTCCTGGGGTGTTGCGAGGGTTCCCGGGGTGTTGTGAGGGGTCCTGGGGTGTTGTGAGGGGTCCTGGGGTGTTGTGAGGGTCCTGGGGTGTTGTGAGGGGTCCTGGGTTGTTGTGAGGGTCTTGGGTTGTTGTGAGGGTCCTGGGGTGTTGTAAGGAGTCCTGGGGTGTTGTAAAGGGTCCGGGGGTGTTGTGAGGGGTCCTGGGGTGTTGTGAGGGTCCTGGGGTGTTGTGAGGGTCCTGGGGTGTTGTGAGGGTCCTGGGGTGTTGTGAGGGTCCTGTGAGGGTCCTGGGGTGTTGTGAGGGTCCTGGGGTGTTGTGAGGGTCCTGTGTTGTGAGGGTCCTGGGGTGTTGTGAGGGTCCTGGGGTGTTGTGAGGGTCCTGGGGTGTTGTGAGGGGTCCTGGGGTTGTTGTGAGGGGGTCCTGGGGTGTTGTGAGGGTCCTGGGGTGTTGTGAGGGGTCCTGGGGTGTTGTGAGGGTCCTGGGGTGTTGTGAGGGGGGTCCTCCTGGGGTGTTGTGCGGGTCCTGGGGTGTTGTGAGGGTCCTGGGGTGTTGTGAGGGTCCTGGGGTGTTGTGAGGGGTCCTGGGGTGTTGTGAGGGTCCTGGGGTGTTGTGAGGGTCCTGGGGTGTTGTGAGGGGGTCCTGGGGTGTTGTGAGGGTCCTGGGGTGTTGTGAGGGTCCTGGGGTGTTGTGAGGGTCCTGGGGTGTTGTGAGGGTCCTGGGGTGTTGTGAGGGTCCTGGAGTGTTGTGAGGGGTCCTGGGGTGTTGTGAGGGTCTGGGGTGTTGTGAGGGTCCTGGGTGTTGTGATTGGTTCTGGGGTGTTGTGAGGGTCCTGGAGTGTTGTGAGGGGGTTTTAGGGTGTTGTGAGGGGTCCTGGGGTGTTGAGAGGGTTCTCAGGGTGTTGTGGGAGTCCTGGGGTGTTGTGACGGTCCTGGGGTGTTGTGAGGGGTCCTGGGGTGTTGAGAGGGTCCTGGGGTGTTGTGGGGGGTCCTGGGGTGTTGTGAGTTGGGGGTGTTGTGAGGGTCCTGGGGTGTTGTGAGGGTCCTGGGGTTGTGAGGGTGGGGTGTTGTGGGGTCCTGGGGTGTTGTTCCTGGGGTGAGGGTCCTGGGGTGTTGTGAGGGGTCCTGGGGTGTTGTGAGGGTCCTGGGGTGTTGTGAGGGTCCTGGGGTGTTGTGAGGGTCCTGGGGTGTTGTGAGGGTCCTGGGGTGTTGTGAGGGGTCCTGGGGTGTTGTGAGGGTCCTGGGGTGTTGTGAGGGTCCTGGGGTGTTGTGAGGGTCCTGGGGTGTTGTGAGGGTCCTGGGGTGTTGTGAGGGGTCCTGGGGTGTTGTGAGGGGTCCTGGGGTGTTGTGAGGGTCCTGGGGTGTTGTGAGGGGTCCTGGGGTGTTGTGGGGGGTCCTGGGGTGTTGTGAGGGGTCCTGGGGTGTTGTGAGGGTCCTGGGGTGTTGTGAGGGTCCTGGGGTGTTGTGAGGGGTCCTGGGGTGTTGTGAGGGGTCCTGGGGTGTTGTGAGGGGTCCTGGGGTGTTGTGAGGGTCCTGGGGTGTTGTGAGGGTCCTGGGGTGTTGTGAGGGTCCTGGGGTGTTGTGAGGGGTCCTGGGGTGTTGTGAGGGGTCCTGGGGTGTTGTGAGGGTCCTGGGGTGTTGTGAGGGTCCTGGGGTGTTGTGAGGGTCCTGGGGTGTTGTGAGGGGTGGGGTGTTGTGAGGGTCCTGGTGAGGGTCCTGGGGTGTTGTGGGTCCTGGGTCCTGGGGTCCTGTTGTGAGGGTCCTGGGGTGTTGTGAGGGGTCCTGGGGTGTTGTGAGGGTCCTGGGGTGTTGTGAGGGTCCTGGGGTGTTGTGAGGGGTCCTGGGGTGTTGTGAGGGTCCTGGGGTGTTGTGAGGGGTCCTGGGGTGTTGTGAGGGGTCCTGGGGTGTTGTGAGGGTCCTGGGGTGTTGTGAGGGTCCTGGGGTGTGAGGGGTCCTGGAGTGTTGTGAGGGTCCTGGGGTGTTGTGAGGGTCCTGGGGTGTTGTGAGGGTCCTGGGGTGTTGTGAGGGTCCTGGGGTTGTTGTGTGGGTCCTGGGGTGTTGTGAGGGTCCTGGGGTGTTGTGAGGGTCCTGGGGTTGTGAGGGTCCTGGGGTGTTGTGAGGGGTCCTGGGGTGTTGTGAGGGTCCTGGGGTGTTGTGAGGGTCCTGGGGTGTTGTGAGGGTGTTTGTGAGGGTCCTGGGGTGTTGTGAGGGTCCTGGGGTGTTGTGAGGGTCCTGGGGTGTTGTGAGGGTCCTGGGGTGTTGTGAGGGTCCTGGGTGTCCTGGGGTTGTGAGGGGTCCTGGGGTGTTGTGAGGGTCCTGGGGTGTTGTGAGGGGTCCCTGGGGTGTTGTGAGGGTCCTGGGGTGTTGTGAGGGTCCTGGGGTGTTGTGAGGGTCCTGGGGTGTTGTGAGGGTCCTGGGGTGTTGTGAGGGTCCTGGGGTGTTGTGAGGGTCCTGGGGTGTTGTGAGGGTCCTGGGGTGTTGTGAGAGTCCTGGGGTGTTGTGAGAGTCCTGGGGTGTTGTGAGGGTCCTGGGGTGTTGTGAGGGGTCCTGGGGTGTTGTGAGGGGTCCTGGGGTGTTGTGAGGGTCCTGGGGTGTTGTGAGGGTCCTGGGGTGTTGTGAGGGGTCCTGGGGTGTTGTGAGGGGTCCTGGGGTGTTGTGAGGGTCCTGGGGTGTTGTGAGGGGTCCTGGGGTGTTGTGAGGGTCCTGGGGTGTTGTGAGGGTCCTGGGGTGTTGTGAGGGTCCTGGGTTGTGTTGTGAGGGGGTCTGGGGTGTTGTGAGGGTCCTGGGGTGTTGTGAGGGTCCTGGGGTGTTTGTGAGGGTCCTGGGGTGTTGTGAGGGTCCTGTCCTGGGGTGTTGTGAAGGGTCCTGGGGGTGTTGTGAGGGGTCCTGGGGTGTTGTGAGGGGTCCTGGAGTGTTGTGAGGGTCCTTGGATGTTGTGAGGGTCCTGGGGTGTTGTGAGAGTCCTGGGGTGTTGTGAGGGTCCCTGGGGGTGTTGTGAGGGTCCTGGGGTGAGTGAGGGTCCTGGGGTGTTGTGAGGGTCCTGGGGTGTTGTGAGGGTCCTGGGGTGTTGTGACGGGTCCGGGGGTGTTGTGTGGGTCCTGGGGTGTTGTGAGTGTCCTGGGGTGTTGTGAGGGTCCTGGGGTGTTGTGAGGGTCCTGGGGTGTTGTGAGGGTCCTGGGGTGTTGTGAGGGTCCTGGGGTGTTGTGAGGGTCCTGGGGTGTTGTGAGGGTCCTGGGGTGTTGTGAGGGTCCTGGGGTGTTGTGAGGGGTCCTGGGGTGTTGTGAGGGTCCTGGGGTGTTGTGAGGGTCCTGGGGTGTTGTGAGGGGTCCTGGGGTGTTGTGAGGGTCCTGGGGTGTTGTGAGGGGTCCTGGGGTGTTGTGAGGGTCCTGGGTTGTGGGGTTGTGAGGGTCCTGGGTGTTGTGAGAGTTGGGGTGTTGTGAGGGTCCTGGGGTGTTGTGAGGGTCCTGGGTGTTGTGAGGGTGAGGGTCCTGGGGTGTTGTGAGGGTCCTGGGGTTGTGAGGGTCCTGGGGTGT
>NW_025554186.1:0-52742 GCF_020424385.1 Procambarus clarkii | reverse complement strand
TTTCTTGAGCCTCTCCATCACTCTCTTGAGCCTCTGCATCCCTCTCTTAAGCTTCTGCATCATTCTCTTTAGCCTCTGCATCCCTCTCTTAATCCTCTGCATCTTTCTCTTTAGCCTCTGCATCACTCTCGTAAGCCTCTGCATCACTCTCGTAAGCGTCTGCCTCACTCTCTTAAGCCTTTACATCATTCTCTTGAGCCTTAGCATCCCTCTATTAAGCCTCTGCATCACTCTCTTGAGCCTCTGCTCCCCTCTCTTGAGCCTCTGAATCCCTCTCTTGAGGCCTCTACATAACTCTCTCGAGCCTCTGCATCACTCTCTTGAGCCTCTGCATCACTCTCTAAAACCTCTGCATCCCTCTCTTGATCCTCTGCATCACTCTCTTGAGCCTCTGCATCATTCTCTTGAGCCTCTACATCCTTCTCTAAAGCCTCTACATCATTCTCTTGAGCCCCTGCATCACTCTCTTGAGCCTCTGCATCACTCTCTTTAGCCTCTGCATTTCTCTCTTCAGCCTCTGCATTACTCTCTTGATCCTCTGCATCACTCTCTTGAGCCTCTGCATCATTCTCTTGAGCCTCTGCATCCCTCTCTAAAGCCTCAACATCATTCTCTTGAGCCTCTGCATCACTCTCTTAAGCCTCTACATCATTCCCTTGAGACTCGGCATTACTCTCTTCATCCTCTGCATCACTCTCTTGAGCCTCTGCATCATTCTCTTGAGCCTCTGCATCCATCTCTTAAGCCTCTACATCATTCTCTTGAGACTCTCCTTCACTCTCTTGAGCCTCTGCATCACTCTCTTAAGCCTCTGCATCTCTCTCTTCAGCCTCTGCATCACTCTCTTTAGCCTCTGCATCCCTTTCTAGAGCCCCTGAATCCCTCTCTGAAGCCTCTGCATCACTCTCTTAAGCCTCTGCATAACTCTCTTAAGCCTCTGCATAACTCTTTTTAGCCTCTGCATCACTCTCTTGAGGCTCTGCATCTCTCTATTAAGCCTATGCAACACTCTCTTAAGCCTCTGTATCACTCTCTTAAGCCTCTGCATCACTCTCTTCGGCCTCCGCATCACGCCTCTGCATCACTCTCTTGAGCCTCTGCATCACTCTCTTAAACCTCTGCATCCCTCTCTTGATCCTCTGCATCACTCTCTTGAGCCTCTGCATCATTCTCTTGAGCCTCTACATCCTTCTCTAAAACCTCTACATCATTTTCTTGAGCCCCTGCATCACTCTCTTGAGCCTCTGCATCACTCACTTTAGCCTCTGCATTTTTCTCTTCAGCCTCTGCATCACTCTCTTGATCCTCTGCATCACTCTCTTGAGCCTCTGCATCATTCTCTTGAGCCTCTGCATCCCTCTCTTACGCCTCTACATCATTCTCTTGAGCCTCTGCATCCCTCTCTTACGCCTCTACATCATTCTCTTGAGCCTCGGCATCACTCTCTTCATCCCCTGCATCACTCTCGTGAGCCTCTGCATCATTCTCTTGAGCCTCTGCATCCCTCTCTTAAGCCTGTACATCATTCTCTTGAGACTCTGCATCACTTCCTTGAGCCTCTGCATCACTCTCTTAAGCCTCTGCATCTCTCTCTTCAGCCTCTGCATCACTCTCTTTAGCCTCTGCATCCCTCTCTAGAGCCCCTATATCCCTCTCTAAACCTCTGCATCACTCTCTTAAGCCTCTGCATCACTCTCTAAAGCCTCTGCATAACTCTTTTTAGCCTCTGCATCACTCTCTTGAGCCTCTGCATCTCTCTATTAAGCCTATGCAACACTCTCTTAAGCCTCTGTATCACTCTCTTAAGCCTTTGCATCACTCTCTTCGGCCTCCGCATCACTGTCTTAAGCCTCTGCATCCCTCTCTTGAGCCTGTGCATCACTCTCATGAGCCTCTGCATCACTCTCTTGAGCCTCTGCATCCTTCTCTTAAACCTCTGCATCACTCTCTTTAACCTCTGCATCACTCTTTAGAGCCTCTGCATCACTCTCTTGAGCCTCTGCATCACTCTCTTGAGCCTATGCATTATTCTCTTTAGCCTCTGTATTACTCTCTTGATCCTCTGCATCACTCTCGTAAGCCTCTGCATCACTCTCGTAAGCCTCTGCATCACTCACTTTAGCCTCAGCATCATTCTCTCTAGCCTCTGCATCCCTCTCTTGAGCCTTTGCATCACTCTCTTAAGCCTCAAGCCTCTCTTAAGCTTAAAAGAGTGATGCAGAGGCTCAAGAGAATTATGCAGAGGCTTAAGAGAGTGAGGCAGAGGCATAGGAGAGGGATGCAGAGGCTCAAGAGAGTAATGAAGAGGCTTAAGAGGGTGATGAAGAGGCTCAAGAGAATGATGCAAAGGCTCAAGAGAGGGATGTAGAGGCTCATGAGAGGGATGCAGGAGTTCAAGAGAGGGATGCAGAGGCTCAAGAGAGTGATTCAGAGGCTTACGAGAGTGACGCTTAGGCTTAATTGATTGATGCAGAGGCTTAAGAGAATGATGCAGAGGCTCAAGCGAGGGATGCAGAGGCTCAAGAGAGGGATGCAAGGGCTCAGGAGAGTGATGCAGAGGATCAAGAGAGGGAAGCAGATTCTTAATAGAGTGATGCAGAGGCTGAAGAGAGTGATGCAGAGGCTCTAGAGAGTGATGCAGAGGCTTAAGAGAGTAAGGCAGAGGCTTAAGAGAGGGATGCAGAGGCTTAAGAGAGGGATGCAAAGGCTCAAGAGAGTGATTCAGAGGCTTACGAGAGTGATGCAGAGAATCAAGAGAGTGTTGCAGAGGCTCGAGAGAGTTATGCAGAGGCCTCAAGAAAAGGATTCAGAGGATCAAGAGAGCGATGCAGAGGCTGAAGAGAGTGTTTCAGAGGCTCAATAGAGGGATGAAGAGGCTGAAGAGAGTGATGCAGAGGCTTAAGAAAGTGAGGCAGAGGCTTAGGAGAGGGATGCAGAGGCTCAAGAGAGTGATGCAGGGGCTCAAGAGAATGATGTAGAGGCTTAGGAGAAGGATGTAGAGGCTCAAGAGAATGATGCAGAGGCTCAAGAGAGTGATGCAGAGGATTAAGAGAGGGATGCAGAGGTTTAAGAGAGTGATGCAGAGGCTCAAGAGAGTGATGGAGAGGCTCAAGAGAGTGATGCAGAGGCTCAAGAGAGTGATGCAGACGACCAAGAGAGTGATGCAGAGGCTCAATAGAGTGATGCAGAGGATCAAGAGAGGGAAGCAGAGGCTTAATAAAGTGATGCAGAGGCTGAAGAGAGTGATGCAGAGGCTCTAGAGAGTGATGCAGAGGCTTAAGAGAGTGAGGCAGAGGCTTAAGAGAGGGATGCAGAGGCTTAAGAGAGGGATGCAAAGGCTCAAGAGAGTGATTCAGAGGCTTACGAGAGTGATGCAGGGAATCAAGAGAGTGATGGAGAGGCTCAAGAGAGTGATGCAGAGGCTCAAGAGAGTGATGCAGACGACCAAGAGAGTGATGCAGAGGCTCAAGAGAGTGATGCAGAGGATCAAGAGAGGGATGCAGAGGTTTAAGAGAGTGATGCAGAGGCTCAAGAGAGTGATGGAGAGGCTCAAGAGAGTGATGCAGAGACTCAAGAGAGTGATGCAGAGCCTCAAGATAGGGATGCAGAGGCTCAAGAGAATGATGCAGAGGATTAATAGAGGGATGCAGAGGCTCAAGAGAATGATGCAGAGACTCAAGAGAGTGCTGGAAAAGGCTCAAGAGAGGGATGCTGAGGCTCCAGAGAGGAATGCAGAGGATCAAGAGAGTGATGCAGAGGCTCAAGAGAGAAAGGCAGAGGCTTAAGAGAGTGATGCAGAGGCTCACGAGAGTGAAGCAGAGGCTCAAGAGAATGAAGTAGAGGCTTAGGAGAGGGATGCAGAGGCTCAAGAGTATGATGCAGAGGCTCAAGAGAGTGATGCAGGGAATCAAGAGAGGAATGCAGAGGCTTAAGAGAGTGATGCAGAGGCTCAAGAGAGTGATGCAGAGCCTCAAGAGAGTGATAGAGAGGCTCAAGAAAGTGATGCAGAGGATACAGAGAGTGATGCAGACGATCAAGAGAGTGATGCAGAGGCCCAAGAGAGTGATGCAGAGGATCAAGGGAGAGAAGCAGAGGCTTAAGAGAGTGATGCAGAGGCTGAAGAGAGTGATGCAGAGGCTCTAGAGAGTGATGCAGAGGCTCTAGTGAGTGATGCAGAGGCTTAAGAGAGGGATGCAGAGGCTTAAGAGAAGGATGCAGAGGCTCAAGAGAGTGATTCAGAGGCTTACGAGAGTGATGCAGAGAATCAAGTGAGTGATGCTGAGGCTCGAGAGAGTTGTGCAGAGGCCTCAAGAGAGGGATTCAGAGGCTCAAGTGAGGGATGCAGAGGCCCAAAATAGGGATGCATAAGCTCTTGAGAGTGATGCAGAGGCCCAAGAGAGGGATGCAGAGGCTTAAACGAGTGATGCAAATTCTCAAGAGAGGGATGCAAAGGCTCATAAGAGGGATGCAGGAGTTAAAGAGAGAGAAATCAGAGGCTCAAGAAACGGATGCAGAGGGTTACGAAAGTGATGCAGAGGCTCAAAAGAGGGATGCAGAGGCTTCAGAGGGTGATGCAGAGGCTCAAGAGAGTGATGCAGAGGCTCAATAGAGGGATGCAGGGGCTCAAGAGAGTGATAGAGAGGCTCAAGAGAGTAATTCAGAGTATTACGAGAGTGATGCAGAGGCTTAAGAGAGTGATGCAGAGGCTTACGTGAGTGATGCAGAAGCTTAAGAGAGTAGTGCAGAGTCTCAAGAGAGGGATGCAGAGGCTCAAGAGAGGGATGAATAGGCTCAAGAGAGGGATGCAGAGGCTCAAGAATGGGAAAACAAAATATCATCGAATTAGGCAATATTTTGCGGTTTTTCCACGTTTTAGTAAATTTTCAGTTCATTGTTATTAATTCATTAAATATACGATAAAAATGATGCAAACACATAATTGATTAGAAATTAACCTCAAACACTTCATTTTCAATCAACTATTTGTTTCTCGGTAAAATACTGAGTTAGATATTGAAAAGGGGGAGAAGTTCTGTTTAATTGCATATATCGACGTTTCAGCCGGATTAGAGCGGTTGTACGTGTACATCTTCCATCGATAATATAAACGGAAAATCAGGAACATTTTAGTTAATTCTAATGAAAACACATTGATTTTTACCATTTGTATTGGAAACAACATTGTCATATGTCTTTTCTTGGATCTAAATAATACGAAACCTCGCTCTATTATTTGAAGTTAAAATCCTCAAATATGATAATATAGTGACTTTTTAACGTTATTCATGTAGTGTGATTTTACGTAAATATATTCGTTTTTACCAATATTTCGATACTACTTCATGTTTTCTCACGATATGTGATTTGGCTGTGATTTGACTTTTTTCACGTTATTCATGTAGTGTGATTTTACGTAAATATATTCGCTTTTACCAATATTTCGATACTACTTCATGTTTACTCACGATATGTAATTTGGTCTTCATATCTCAGAATTTCACAAATTATGCATTTTTAAGCAAGTTTTCTTGCATTTTGTTTTGTACTAAAAATCATCGAATTTAGCAATATTTTTACCTTTATCATCCCCTTTTCCTTTATGTGATATAAATAAAATATCATCGAATTAGGCAATATTTATCCGTTTTTCCCCGTTTTTGAGAATTTTCAGTTTATTTTTATTAATTCATTATATATACGATAAAAATGATGCAAACACATAATTGATTAGAAATTAACCATAAACACTTAATTTTCAATCAACTATTTGTTTCTCGTTAAAATACTGAGTATGATATTGAAAAGGGTAAAAGTTCTGTTTTTATTGCATATATCGACGTTTCAGCCGAATTAGAACGGTTTTACGTGTACATCTTCCATCGGTAATATAAACCAAAAATCAGGAACATTTTAGTTAATTTTAATGAAAAACATTGATTTTTATCATTTGTATTAGAAGCAACATCTTTATACGTCTTTTCTGGGGTCTAAAAAATACGAAACGTCGCTCTATGATTTGAAGTTAAAATCCTCAAATATGGTAATATAGTGACTTTTTCACGTTATTTATGTAGTGTGATTTTACGTAAATATATTCGTTTTTACCAATATTTCGATACTACTTCATGTTTACTCACGATATGTGATTTGGTCTTCAAATATCAGAATTTCACAAATTTTGCATCTTTAAGCAAGTATTCTTGCATTTTGTTTTGTACTAAAAATCATCGAATTTAGCAATATTTTTACCTTTATCATCCACTTTTCCTTTATGTGATTTAAACAAAATATCATCGAATTTGGCAATATTTTGCCGTTTTTCCACGTTTTTGTGAATTTTCCGTTTATTGTTATTAATTCATTAAATATACAATAAAAAAGATGCAAACACATAATTGATCAGAAAATAACCTTAAATACTTCATTTTCAATCATCTATTTGTTTCTTGTTAAAATACTGAGTATGATATTGAAAAGGGTAAAAGTTCTGTTTTTATTGCATATATCGACGTTTCAGCCGAATTAGAACGGTTTTACGTGTACATCTTCCATCGGTAATATAAACCAAAAATCAGGAACATTTTAGTTAATTTTAATGAAAAACATTGATTTTTATCATTTGTATTAGAAGCAACATCTTTATACGTCTTTTCTGGGGTCTAAAAAAATACGAAACGTCGCTCTATGATTCGAAGTTAAAATCCTCATATTTGGTATAATAATGACTTTTTTCACGTTTTTCAAGTAGTTTGATATTACGCAAATATATTCATTTTTACCAATATTTCGATACTATTTCATGTAGTATCACGATATGTGATTTGGCCTTCAAATCTCAGATTTTCGCATAATATTGCATTTAAGCAAGTTTTCTTGCATTTTGTTCCGTACTAAAAATCATCGAATTCAGCAATATTTTGACGTTTATCATCTCCTTTTCCTTTATGTGATATAAACAAAATATCATCGAATTAGGCAATATTTTGCGGTTTTTCCACGTTTTTGTGAATTTTCAGTTTATTGTTATTAATTCATTATATATATGATAAAAATGATGCAAACACATAATTGATTAGAAATTAACCATAAACACTTCATTTTCAATCAACTATTTGTTTCTCGTTAAAATACTGAGTAAAATATTGAAAAGGGGAGAAGTTATGTTTTATTGCATATATCGACGTTTCAGGCGGATTAGAGCTGTTTTACGTGAACATTTTTCATCGGTAATATAAACGGAAAATCAGGAACATTTTAGTTTATTCTAATGAAAACACATTAAATTTTATCATTTGTATTGGAAACAACATTGTCATATGTCTTTTCTTGGATCTAAATAATACGAAACCTCGCTCTATGATTTGAAGTTAAAATCCTCAAATATGGTAATATAGTGACTTTTTTCACGTTATTCATGTAGTGTGATTTTACGTAAATATATTCGTTTTTACCAATATTTCGATATTACTTCATGTTTTCTCACGATATGTGATTTGGCTGTGATTTGACTTTTTTCACGTTATTTATGTAGTGTGATTTTACGTAAATATATTCGCTTTTACCGATATTTCGATACTACTTCATGTTTACTCACGATATGTAATTTGGTCTTCAAATCTCAGAATTTCACAAATTATGCATTTTTAAGCAAGTTTTCTTGCATTTTGTTTTGTACTAAAAATCATCGAATTTAGCAATATTTTTACCTTTATCATCCCCTTTTCCTTTATGTGATATAAATAAAATATCATCGAATTAGGCAATATTTATCCGTTTTTCCACGTTTTTGAGAATTTTCAGATTTTTTTTATTTAATTCATTAAATATACGATAAAAATGATGCAAACACATAATTGATCACAAAATAACCTTAAATACCTAATTTTCAATCATCTATTTGTTTCTCGTTAAAATACTGATTAAGATATTGAAAAGGGGAGAAGTTCTGTTTTTATTGCATATATCGACGTTTCAGCTGGATTAGAACGGTTTTACGTGTACATCTTCCATCGGTAATATAAACCGAAAATCAGGAACATTTTAGTTAATTTTAATGAAAACACATTGATTTTTATTATTTGTATTAGAAGCAACATCTTTATACGTCTTTTCTAGGGTCTAAAAAATACGAAACGTCGCTCTATGATTCGAAGTAAAAATCCTCAAATTTGGTATAATAATGACTTCTTTCACGTTTTTCATATAGTTTGATATTACGTAAATATATTCATTTTTACCAATATTTCGATACTATTTCATGTTGCATCACGATATGTGATTTGGCCTTCAAATCTCAGATTTTCGCATAATATTGAACTTTAAGTAAGTTTTCTTGCATTTTGTTCCGTACTAAAAATCATCGAATTCAGCAATATTTTGACGTTTATCATCCCCTTTTCCTTTATGTGATATAAACAAAATATCATCGAATTAGGCAATATTTTGCGGTTTTTCCACGTTTTTGTGAATTTTCAGTTTATTGTTATTAATTCATTATATATACGATAAAAATGATGCAAACACATAATTGATTCGAAATTAACCATAAACACTTCATTTTCAATCAACTATTTGTTTCTCGTTAAAATACTGAGTAAGATATTGAAAAGGGGAGAAGTTATGTTTTATTGCATATATCGACGTTTCAGGCGGATTAGAGCTGTTTTACGTGTACATCTTTCATCGGTAATATAAACGGAAAAATCAGGAACATTTTAGTTAATTCTAATGAAAACACATTGATTTTTATCATTTGTATTGGAAACAACATTGTCATATGTCTTTTCTTGGATCTAAATAATACGAATCCTCGCTCTATGATTTGAAGTTAAAATCCTCAAATATGGTAATATAGTGACTTTTTCACGTTATTTATGTAGCGTGTAATTTTACTTAAATATATTCGATTTTACCAATATTTCGATACTACTTCATGTTTACTCACGATATGTGATTTGGTCTTCAAATCTCAGAATTTCACAAATTTTGCATCTTTAAGCAAGTATTCTTGCATTTTGTTTTGTACTAAAAATCATCGAATTTAGCAATATTTTTACCTTTATCATCCACTTTTCCTTTATGTGATTTAAACAAAATATCATCGAATTAGGCAATATTTTGCCGTTTTTCCACGTTTTTGTGAATTTTCCGTTTATTGTTATTAATTCATTAAATATACAATAAAAAAGATGCAAACACATAATTGATCAGAAAATAACCTTAAATACTTAATTTTCAATCATCTATTTGTTTCTTGTTAAAATACTGAGTATGATATTGAAAAGGGGAAAAGTTCTGTTTTTATTGCATATATCGACGTTTCAGCCGAATTAGAACGGTTTTACGTGTACATCTTCCATCGGTAATATAAAAAAAAATCAGGAACATTTTAGTTAATTTTAATGAAAAACATTGATTTATATCATTTGTATTAGAAGCAACATCTTTATACGTCTTTTCTGGGTTCTAAAAAATACGAAACGTCGCTCTATGATTCGAAGTTAAAATCCTCATATTTGGTATAATAATGACTTTTTTCACGTTTTTCATGTAGTTTGATATTACGTAAATATATTCATTTTTACCAATATTTCGATACTATTTCATGTAGTATCACGATATGTGATTTGGCCTTCAAATCTCAGATTTTCGCATAATATTGCATTTAAGCAAGCAAGTCAGGAACATTTTAGTTAATTTTAATGAAAAACATTGATTTATATCATTTGTATTAGAAGCAACATCTTTATACGTCTTTTCTGGGTTCTAAATAATACGAAACCTCGCTCTATGATTTGAAGTTAAATTCCTCAAATATGGTAATATAGTGACTTTTTTCACGTTATTCATGTAGTGTGATTTTACGTAAATATATTCGTTTTTCCCAATATTTCGATTCTAATTCATGTTTTCTCACGATATGTGATTTGGATGTGACTTGACTTTTTTCACGTTATTTATGTAGTGTGATTTTACGTAAATATATTCATTTTTACCAATATTTCGATACTATTTCATGTAGTATCACGATATGTGATTTGGCCTTCAAATCTCAGATTTTCGAATAATATTGCATTTTAACCAAGTTTTCTTGCATTTTTTTCCGTAAATATTCCGTAAAAATCATCGAATTCAGCAATATCTTGACGTTTATCATCCCCTTTTCCTTTATGTGATATAAATAAAATATCATCGAATTTGGCATCACTCTCTTGAGCCCCTGCATCCCTCTCTCAAGCCTCTGCATCACTCTCTTGAGCCTCTGCATCACCCTCTTAAGCCTCTGCATTACTCTCTTGAGCCCCTGCATCCCTCTCCTAAGCCTCTGCCTCACTCTCTTAAACCTTTGCATCACTCTCTTGAGCCACTGCATCCCTCTCTTGAGCCTCTGCATCACTCTCTTCAGCCTCTTCATCCCTCTCTTGAGCCTCTGCAACACTCTCTTCAGCCTCTGCATCTCTCTCCTAAGCCTCTGAATCCCTCTCTTGAGGCCTCTGCATAACTCTCCCGAGTCTCTGCATCACTCTCTTGATTCTCTGCATCACTCTCTTGATTCTCTGCATCACTCTCGTAATCTTCTGAATCACTCTCTTGAGCCTCTGCATCCCTCTCTTAGGCCTCTGCTTCCCTCTCTTGATCCTCTGCATCATTCTCATGATCGTCTGCATCACTCTCTTGAGCCTCTGCATCACTCTCTTGAGCCGCTCTATCACTCTCTTGAGGCTCTGTATCACTCTCTTGAGCCTCTGCATCATTCTCGTAAGCCTCTGCATCCCTCTCTTGATTCTCTGCATCACTCTCTTGAGCCTCTGCATCATACTCTTGAGCCTCTGCATCCCTCTCTTAAGCCTCTACATCATGTTCTTGAACCTGTGCTTCACTCTCTTGAGCCTCTGCATCACTCTCTAAGCGTCTGCCTTTCTTTCTTGAGTGTCTACATGATTCTCTTGAGGTTCTGCATCCCTCTCTAAAGCCCCAGCATCACTCTCTTATGCCTCTGCATCCCTCTATTAATCCCCTGCATCACTCTCTTGAGCCTCTGCATCACTTTCTTGAGCCTTTGCATCACTCTCTTAATCCTCTGCATCCCTCTCTTTTGCCTTTGCATCACTCTCAAGAGCCTCTGCATCCTTCTCTTGTGCCTCTGCATCAAACACTTGAGCTTCTGTATCCCTCACTTGAACCTCTGCATCACTTGCTTGAGCCTCTGCATCACACTCTTCAGCCTCTACATCACTCTCTTGAGCCTCTGCATCCTTTTTTGAGCCTCTGCATCTCTTTCTTAAGCCTCTGCATCCCTTTCTTGAGCCTCTGCATCCCTCTCTTGAGCCACTGCATCACTCTCTTTAGACTCTGCATCACTCTGCATCATACTCTTGAGCACTCTCTTGAGGAGTTCAAGAGAGTAATGCAAAGGCTCAAGAAAGGGATGCAGAGGCTTAAGAAAGAGATGCAGAGGCTCAAAAAAGGATGCAGAGGCTCAAGAGAGTGATGTAGAGGCTGAAGAGTGTGATGCAGACGATCAAGAGAGTGATTCTCTGCATCACTCTCTTGATTCTCTGCATCACTCTCGTAATCTTCTGAATCACTCTCTTGAGCCTCTGCATCCCTCTCTTAGGCCTCTACTTCCCTCTCTTGATCCTCTGCATCATTCTCATGATTGTCTGCATCACTCTCTTGAGCCTCTGCATCACTCTCTTGAGCCGCTCTATCACTCTCTTGAGGCTCTGTATCACTCTCTTGAGCCTCTGCATCATTCTCTTAAGCCTCTGCATCCCTCTCTTGATTCTCTGCAACACTCTCTTGAGCCTCTGCATCTGCAATAAAAACAGAACTTCTCCCCTTTTCAATATCATACTCAGTATTTTAACGAGAAACAAATAGATGTTTGAAAATGAAGTATTTAAGGTTATTTTCTGATCAATTATGTGTTTGCATCTTTTTTATTGTATATTTAATGAATTAATAACAATAAACGGAAAATTCACAAAAACGTGGAAAAACGGCAAAATATTTGCTAATTCGATGATATTTTGTTTAAATCACATAGAGGAAAAGTGGATGATAAAGGTAAAAATATTGCTAAATTCGATGTTTTTAGTACAAAACAAAATGCAAGAGTACTTGCTTAAAAATGCAAAATTTGTGAAATTCTGAGATATGAAGACCAAATCACATATCGTGAGAAAACATGAAGTAGTATCGAAATATTGGTAAAAACGAATATATTTATGTATAATCACACTACATGAATAACGTGAAAAAAGTCACTATATTACCATATATGAGGATTTTAACTTCAAATCAAAGAGCGAGGTTTCGTATTATTTAGATCCAAGAAAAGACATATGACAATGTTGTTTCCAATACAAATGATAAATATCAATGTGTTTTCATTAGAATTAACTAAAATGTTCCTGATTTTCCGTTTATATTACCGATGGAAGATGTACACGTAAAACAGCTCTAATCCGCCTGAAACGTCGATATATGCAATAAAACATAACTTCTCCCCTTTTCAATATCTTACTCAGTATTTTAACGAGAAACAAATAGTTGATTGAAAATGAAGTGTTTATGGTTAATTTCTAAACAATTATGTGTTTGCATCATTTTTATCGTATATATAATGAATTAATAACAATAAACTGAAAATTCACAAAAACGTGGAAAAACGGCAAAATATTGCCTAATTCGATATTATTTTGTTTATATCACATAAAGGAAAAGGGGATGATAAACGTCAAAATATTGCTGAATTTGATGATTTTTAGTACGGAACAAAATGCAAGAAAACTTGCTTAAATTGCAATATTATGCGAAAATCAGAGATTTGAAGGCCAAATTACATACCGTGATACAACATGAAATAGTATCGAAATATTGGTAAAAATGAATATATTTACGTAATATCAAACTACATGAAAAACGTGAAAGAAGTCATTATTATACCAAATTAGAGAATTTTAACTTCGAATCATAGAGCGACGTTTCGTATTTTTTAGACCCTAGAAAAGACGTATAAAGATGTTGCTTCTAATACAAATGATAAAAATCAATGTGTTTTCATTAACATTAACTAAAATGTTCCTGATTTTCAGTTTATATTACCGATGAAAGATGTACACGTAAAACCGTTCTAATCCAGCTGAAACGTCGATATATGCAATAAAAACAGAACTTCTCCCCTTTTCAATATCTTAGTCAGTATTTTAACGAGAAACAAATAGATGATTGAAAATTAGGTATTTAAGGTTATTTTCTGATCAATTATGTGTTTGCATCATTTTTATCGTATATTTAATGAATTAATAAAAATAAACTGAAAATTCTCAAAAACGTGGAAAAACGCATAAATATTGCCTAATTCGATGATATTTTATTTATATCACATAAAGGAAAAGGGGATGATAAACGTCAAGATATTGCTGAATTCGATGATTTTTACGGAATATTTACGGAAAAAAATGCAAGAAAACTTGGTTAAAATGCAATATTATGCGAAAATCTGAGATTTGAAGGCCAAATCACATATCGTGATACTACATGAAATAGTATCGAAATATTGGTAAAAATGAATATATTTACGTAAAATCACACTACATAAATAACGTGAAAAAAGTCAAGTCACATCCAAATCACATATCGTGAGAAAACATGAAGTAGAATCGAAATATTGGGAAAAACGAATATATTTACGTAAAATCACACTACATGAATAACGTGAAAAAAGTCACTATATTACCATATTTGAGGATTTTAACTTCAAATCATAGAGCGAGGTTTCGTATTATTTAGATCCAAGAAAAGACATATGACAATGTGGTTTCCAATACAAATGATAAAATTCAATGTGTTTTCATTAGAATAAACTAAAATGTTCCTGATTTTCCGTTTATATTACCGATGAAAAATGTTCACGTAAAACCGCTCTAATCCGGCTGAAACGTCGATATATGCAATTAAACAGAACTTCTCCCCCTTTTCAATATCTTACTCAGTATTTTAACCAGAAACAAATAGTTGATTGAAAATGAAGTGTTTAAGGTTAATTTGTAATCAATTATGTGTTTGCATCATTTTTATCGTATATATAATGAATTAATAACAATAAACTGAAAATTCACAAAAACGTGGAAAAACCGCAAAATATTGCCTAATTCGATGATATTTTGTTTATATCACATAAAGGAAAAGGGGATGATAAACGTCAAAATATTGCTGAATTCGATGATTTTTAGTACGGAACAAAATGCAAGAAAACTTGCTTAAATGCAATATTATGCGAAAATCTGAGATTTGAAGGCCAAATCACATATCGTGATACAACATGAAATAGTATCGAAATATTGGTAAAAATGAATATATTTACGTAATATCAAACTATATGAAAAACGTGAAAGAAGTCATTATTATACCAAATTTGAGGATTTTAACTTCGAATCATAAAGCGACGTTTCGTATTTTTTAGACCCTAGAAAAGACGTATAAAGAAGTTGCTTCTAATACAAATAATAAAAATCAATGTGTTTTCATTAAAATTAACTAAAATGTTCCTGATTTTCGGTTTATATTACCGATGGAAGATGTACACGTAAAACCGTTCTAATCCAGCTGAAACGTCGATATATGCAATAAAAACAGAACTTCTCCCCTTTTCAATATCTTAATCAGTATTTTAACGAGAAACAAATAGATGATTGAAAATTAGGTATTTAATTTTATTTTCTGATCAATTATGTGTTTGCATCATTTTTATCGTATATTTAATGAATTAATAAAAATAAACTTAAAATTATCAAAAACGTGGAAAAACGGATAAATATTGCCAAATTCGATGATATTTTATTTATATCACATAAAGGAAAAGGGGATGATAAAGGTAAAAATATTGCTAAATTCGATGATTTTTAGTACAAAACAAAATGCAAGAAAACTTGCTTAAAAATGCATAATTTGTGAAATTCTGAGATTTGAAGACCAAATTACATATCGTGAGTAAACATGAAGTAGTATCGAAATATTGGTAAAAGCGAATATATTTACGTAAAATCACACTACATAAATAACGTGAAAAAAGTCAAATCACAGCCAAATCACATATCGTGAGAAAACATGAAGTAGTATCGAAATATTGGTAAAAACGAATATATTTACGTAAAATCACACTACATGAATAACGTTAAAAAGTCACTATATTATCATATTTGAGGATTTTAACTTCAAATCACAGAGCGAGGTTTCGTATTATTTAGATCCAAGAAAAGACATATGACAATGTTGTTTCCAATACAAATGGTAAAAATCAATGTGTTTTCATTAGAATTAACTAAAATGTTCCTGATTTTCCGTTTATATTATCGATGGAAGATGTACACGTACAACCGCTCTAATCCGGCTGAAACGTCGATATATGCAATTAAACAGAACTTCTCCCCCTTTTCAATATCTAACTCAGTATTTTAACGAGAAACAAATAGTTGATTGAAAATGAAGTGTTTGAGGTTAATATCTAATCAATTATGTGTTTGCATCATTTTTATCGTATATTTAATGAATTAATAACAATGAACTGAAAATTTACAAAAACGTGGAAAAACCGCAAAATATTGCCTAATTCGATGATATTTTGTTTTATGTACACGTAAAACCGTTCTAATCCAGCTGAAACGTCGATATATGCAATAAAAACAGAACTTCTCCCCTTTTCAATATCTTAGTCAGTATTTTAACGAGAAACAAATAGATGATTGAAAATTAGGTATTTAAGGTTATTTTGATTAATTATGTGTTTGCATCATTTTTATCGTATATTTAATGAATTAATAAAAATAAAACTGAAAATTCTCAAAAACGTGGAAAAACGCATAAATATTGCCTAATTCGATGATATTTTATTTATATCACATAAAGGAAAAGGGGATGATAAACGTCAAGATATTGCTGAATTCGATGATTTTTACATAATATTTACGGAAAAAAAATGCAAGAAAACTTGGTTAAAATGCAATATTATGCGAAAATCTGAGATTTGAAGGCCAAATCACATATCGTGATACTACATGAAATAGTATCGAAATATTGGTAAAAATGAATATATTTACGTAAAATCACACTACATAAATAACGTGAAAAAAGTCAAGTCACATCCAAATCACATATCGTGAGAAAACATGAAGTAGAATCGAAATATTGGGAAAAACGAATATATTTACGTAAAATCCACTACTACATGAATAACGTGAAAAAAAGTCACTATATTACCATATTTGAGGATTTAACTTCAAATCATAGAGCGTGGTTTCGTATTATTTAGATCCAAGAAAAGACATATGACAATGTGGTTTCCAATACAAATGATAAAATTCAATGTGTTTTCATTAGAATAAACTAAAATGTTCCTGATTTTCCGTTTATATTACCGATGAAAAATGTTCACGTAAAACCGCTCTAATCCGGCTGAAACGTCGATATATGCAATTAAACAGAACTTCTCCCCCTTTTCAATATCTTACTCAGTATTTTAACCAGAAACAAATAGTTGATTGAAAATGAAGTGTTAAGGTTAATTTGTAATCAATTATGTGGTTTGCATCATTTTTATCGTATATATAATGAATTAATAACAATAAACTGAAAATTCACAAAAACGTGGAAAAACCGCAAAATATTGCCTAATTCGATGATATTTTGTTTCCCATTCTTGAGCCTCTGCATCCCTCTCTTGATCCTATTCATCCCTCACTTGAGCCTCTGCATCCCTCTCTTGAGACTCTGCACTACTCTCTTAAGCTTCTGCATCACTCGCGTAAGCCTCTGCATCACTCTCTTAAGCCTCTGCATCACTCTCGTAATACTCTGAATTACTCTCTTGAGCCTCTCTATCACTCTCTTGAGCCCCTGCATCCCTCTATTGAGCCTCTGCATCACTCTCTTGAGCCTCTGCATCACACTCTTAAGCCTCTGCATCCCTCTTTTGAGCCTCTGCATCACTTTCGTAACCCTCTGCATCCGTTTCTTGAGCCTCTGCATCTCTCTCTTTAACTCCTGCATCCCTCTTATGAGCCTTTCCATCCCTCTCTTGAGAATTTGCATCACTCGCTTAAGCCTCTGCATCCCTCTCTTGGGCCTCTGCATCACTCTCAAGAGCTTATGCATCCCTATTTTGGGCCTCTGCATCCCTCACTTGAGCCTCTGAATCCCTCTCTTGAGGCCTCTGCACAACTCTCTCGAGCCTCAGCATCACTCACTTGATTCTCTGCATCACTCTCAAACATGGATGAATGTAGAAAATACAGAAACTATTAGCTGAATATCAAATAAATGGATTTAATCTATTTCACACAGATAGATATATTACACCGTGTATATTAGGTAATACCTAACATACACGCCTCCACACACACTACATTTGAAATGTAGTCTCAAAAGACTACATTTCACAGCAAAGATTACTCCATAAAAAATAATTAAATTATTGACCAACATGAGAGAGGGTTAGCAAACATGAGGGTTGTGTTGATTGCCTGAAAATATTTAAATTGTGTAATGTATTGAATGGCATTTTTCAAGTTACAACATTTTTTAAATTACTGAACTAGGTTCTAGGCTTTGCTAGGCTTAATTCAATTATTACAGATAAGCCTAACCTAGCCTAGAACCCAGTGGGTTTTCTTCCTATTGGGGGAGTGTTGTACATGCCTCGCCTCCACATACACACTAGCACGGCCAGGCCTCGCCTCCACATACACCAGCACTGCCAGGCCTCGCCTCCACATACACACTAGCACAGCAGGCCTCGCCTCCACATACACACTGCACAGCCAGGCCTCGCCTCCACATACACCAGCACTGCCAGGCCTCGCCTCCACATACACCACTGCCAGGCCTCGCCTCCACATACACCAGCACTGCCAGGCCTCGCCTCGCTCCACATACACCAGCACTGCCAGGCCTCGCCTCCACATACTCACCAGCACAGCAAGGCCTCGCCTCCACATACACCAGCACTGCCAGGCCTCGCCTCGCCTCCACACACACCAGCACTGCCAGCCTCGCCTCCACATACTCACCCGCAGCAGCCAGGCCTCGCATCCACATACACCAGCACTGCAGGCCTCGCCTCGCCTCCACATACACCAGCACTGCCAGGCCTCGCCTCCACATTTAAACCAACCAAGCCCACAAATACGTTAACATGGACCAGCATTACACCGTCTAACATACTCTGTCAGATGTAACAACTAAATTTGTGAATTCAAGACCAAATCTATTGTATAACACAGTGTTAGTACGAGAAAAACATTACTTACATTCGAAGCCGTGTTTTAAAATGGCGGCGGTCTTGTACTGACGCTCCAAACTGTGTGTTCGTTTGCGTATGATGAACGTGTGACAATTTACTACAACAATTATTTAATTATTCTTATTCTTTATTTTAATATTTTTAGGGTACATGAAATTCAAACTTATTTGCACACAATAATATAATTGCATTGTCATAACCTTTATATATTACGGAAATACGATGACATGAACGAAGTCAAAGTGAAGTTGAAGTCAAAGTCATTCGCCGAACGTATTAGTCATTTTTTTTCTCCCAAACGATAGGGGTAACAAATCCACAGAGAATATAAGTTGAAATGAAATTGAAATTGAAATAAGTTTAGAGAGAATATAAGTGTACAGTAAAGTCAATTTTATTCAGAAAGTACATACATAGTTGTGGATTTATAGATAGAGCTAGTGCATACAATACCTAAAGCCACTATAGTAGGCTTGGGTATTTATAGATAGAGCTAGTGCACGGGTTGGACAGTATACCTAAAGCCAATATAGTAGGCTTATGTTCTTATATAGCATTTCAGGCAACCGGGCAGTATATATGGACCCCTTACTCAAATCTCTGAATATGTTAGATATTAAGTCCCTGCACATACTCTCATGTGTATTTTATATATATAAAACGCTGCACTGTAATGTCAATCCTGACCTTAAAAGCTTCCTAGAAGGTTGTAACAGATCCCATGAGCACCACACCAGAAACAAATACCTATTTGATATTCCAAGAGTACGACTTAGTCAAACTAGAAATGCTTTACAAATCAAGAGACCTCGAATGTGGAATGACCTTCCCAATTATGTTAAAAACTGTACCTCTCCCAACCAGTTTAAGATAAATAAAAATAAATTTATAAGTTAAGAAAATTCCACAAATCAACAACCCTGTTACTGACCCTGTATTTACCCAAGTCTTTCCTAAATCTAAACTTATCCAATTTATACCATTGTTTCGTGTTCTATCGTGTGACAATTTTAATACCCTATTAATATCCCCTTTGTTATATCTATTCAGAAATTGTGGTGATGATCTCGAACCCATGATAACTGACGACTCGACTTATACAGAATTTTGTAACTATATCATCACCAGATTGTAACCAGCTTAGCTAATGTAGTGTGGGGTTCAGTCCCTAAGCCCACTATATGTGCCTCTCTAACCATTTAGGTTACAGGGCAAAAACATAAAAAACAAAGGTAACTGCAGAAGGCCTATTGGCCCATACCAGGCAGCTCCTATCTATAACAGTAAAGCACTAAGTACTACCTAATTAACTCAATGTAACCTACCAACCTACCCCCAAAAATGTCAATCCATATCTTTTATTTTAAACAATGCTGTTTTGTTGAACCAAATTGTATTTTTACTCTTTTTCTGTCATGTTTCTCCACACCCTGTTTTTTTCCCTTTTTTCTATATTTTTCTCAACATAATTCATACCTTAATTATGCGGATCAGGAGGACATCACCTGACAAACACATCAAACATCGTTTGACCAACCCATCAAACACACACATTTCGTGTGTGTTTGACGCTCACTGATATGTACCAGCGTTGTTTTATATATGGTGCTATTCTATCTTATCCGCTTTTGTTGCTCTTTTTTCCTACGGGCTCATAGAACATTCTATTGCGAAAAACATTGGACACAAAAATGAATGACGTACATACAATAATAATGTCAGGACAGTGATATAATATAAAACTTTCAAAGCACTGTATCGCCCATGTGTCGTCTTGTCACCAATACTGGGTAACAGTTCCGCCACTTCCCACACTCTTGCTCGGGTGGGCAGCGACCATTATTCTACGTTTTATTCATATCACCGTGTTGGGAATTTCATTGCGAGTACATTGATACCAAAATTAACGCTGTAGGACAAGTGTGGAAGTGATAACAATCCCAAGAGTAAAAACATTTTTGTTGCTCTTGGGCACTCACGGCGAGTCATCTACGTAGGTATTTATTGGGTGCTGGTATTCATATAACTTTTGGTGGGACCGTTTTTGCTGATTTTCTTCTAGAGAATGTTATTGCGAACACGTTGGTACCAAAATGAAATACATAGCTCGAGAGAACTAAGGTCAGGAGAGTAAAAAGAGTATACACATTTTTGTTTTGACGCTTAATTAAGGTTATTGTGAGTACTCATCGCCTGCCTAGAAACTGGAACTAGTAATTCCATCTATCATACATATCATACAAGAGGAGCCACACATCTATGGATCATCCAATAAAAAGCAGCAGACTTCTAGATGTTACTACTGCTCGGCTTAGACTCGGTTACAAGTATCTCTGGGAATTCTCATTATCTGCTGATGTAGACCTGACCAAATGTAAACTGTGTCAACAAAATTATTCGCACACCCTCCGTCACTAGTGTGTGGATGGAGTGCACGCAATAGATTACATGAATTTAGAGACAATTCTATAAACCAATGTTCCAGCGATGTGTCAATATTTCATTCAAAATGATCTCTGCTACCAGAAATTTTAGCCAAATATCCCCAGTTTGCTAACTGTAGATAACAACTAAGTGGATTGTAACCTATCCACCGCTGCCCACTGGATGGGGGACGGTGTGCAGGACAAACATATAAATTTTGATACTAGCTCTCCACATATGTCAGTTGCTTAATTTAGAACCTGTACTTGAGGTCGATCTCGAACCCATTGTTGGATGTGATGACTTATATTTGAATTTTGTAACTAGCTCATCAAGATTGTAACTTGCTTAGCTTAAATGATATTGTGGTGGTTCAGTCCCTGAGCCCTTATGTGCCTCTGTAACCCTTTCCACAACCGCCCACAGAGATGGGTATGGGGTGCATAATGGGGTGGGGTGTCTTGGCCAAACGTGCCACATCAAAACCACAAGTTGACATTGAATGTGAATAACAATGAGACAAGTAAGATTTATACTAATACATTTATACTAACTCTGTTGAGCGTTGACCATTTATACATCAAATCTGTTGATGTGAGCACTTTAGTTTAGTCTGCCGTTTAAAGAAAAAAGAGCATATCAATGGTATATCACAGAAAACGAATTTATCATAAACTCATGTATTTGTCTTATCATATTGAACTGCATTCATATTTTTAATATATAACAATATGAATATACAAATTTCTGTAATCCCCTACCTTGTTGGAATCTGTGGAAATGAATGAGCAAATGTGCTGGCTGAAGGCGCTGAAGGAAACCACATTGGTTCATTTTGGATACAAATGTCCATGGAAATTCAAAATGGAAACTAATTATATAGTTGAACCTGCAGAGACGAGTTTAAGAATCTGTGTTGAGAGTGATGGACACAGCCTTCACAATTATACTTCAGAGAATGTAAACATCTAAGAGTCATTAGAAATATGTGTAGAATAATAAACCCTACATTGTTTGAGTTAGGGAAAACACCATTTGTGATATATAGATACTATAGCTGTTCCTAAAGATTCACCCTTTTTTGCACCAGCAAGATAACATATAAGATTTTAAGAGTTGACGAATGTTAATATTCTTGTTTGATAAACTGTGAACTTGAGACATAGTTAATAAGAACATATTACACAACAAAATGTTTTCAAAATCCTTAACACCACTTTCCAGCAACTTATATAATTTATATAATTATTTTAGAGAATAATACATAAATTATATATTTAAACATGATATAGTGTTTAGTGGAATGTATAAGGAGTCAAATTGTGTTAAAAAGAGCAATTTTTAGAAAATTTGGAAAAATACTTTTTTCTGTTCAAATTATAACTAAATGGATTCTAAAGGTTTCACTCAGCCAATATATATCATTCACAATTTATTAATGAATTTTACAAAAAAACACCATAAATTTTATATTTAAACATGTAAAAACTATTGTTTTACATTTGGAAGAAAATAATTGTAGAAAAAACAATTTATAATTAAACCTTTGTGTTTGGATTTTTGAGTAAAAGTTTCTCAAAGGCTCTCCTGCACCATTCTCAATGCAAATCATTCCCACACCTATGGCAAGAGATAGGCGAACGTTGTGTAGATGATTTGGGGTGTTTGCTGGGAAGAGGGTGATGCAGAGGCTCAAGAGAGTGATGCAGAGGCTCAATAGAGGGATGCAGGGGGCTCAAAGAGAGTGATAGAGAGGCTCAAGAGAGTAATTCAGAGTTATTACGAGAGTGATGCAGAGGCTTAAGAGAGTGATGCAGAGGATTACGCGAGTGATGCAGAAGCTTAAGAGAGTAGTGCAGATTCTCAAGAGAGGGATGCAGAGGCTCAAGTGAGGGATGAATAGGCTCAAGAGAGGGATGCAGAGGCTCATTTGAATGGGAAAACAAAATATCATCGAATTAGGCAATATTTTGCGGTTTTTCCACGTTTTTTGTGGAATTTTCAGTTCATTGGGTATTAATTCATTAAATATACGATAAAAAATGATGCAAACACATAATTGATTAGAATATTAACCTCAAACACTTCATTTTCAATCAACTATTGTTTCTCGTTAAAATACTGAGTTAAGATATTGAAAAGGGGAGAAGTTTCTGTTTTTATTGCATATATCGACGTTTCAGCCGGGATTAGAGCGGTTTTACGTGTACATCTTCCATCGGTAATATAAACGGAAAATCAGGAAGCATTTTAGTTAATTCTAATGAAAAACACATTGATTTTTACCATTTTGTATTGAAACAACATTGTCATATGTCTTTTTCTTGGATCTACATAATACGAAACCTCGCTCTATGATTTGAAGTTAAAATCCTCAAATATGGTAATATAAAGTGACTTTTTTCACGTTATTCATGTAGTTTGATACTCACGTAAATATATTCGGTTTTACCAATATTTCGATACTACTTCATGTAGTATCACGATATGTGATTTGTTCTTCAAATCTCAGAATTTCGCATAATATTGCATTTTAAGCAAGTTTTCTTGCATTTTGTTTTCGTACTAAAAATCATCGAATTTAGCAATATTTTGACCTTTATCATCCCCTTTTCCTTTATGTGATATAAACAAAATATCATCGAATTAGGCAATATTTATCCGCCGTTTTCCACGTTTTGTGTGAATTTTAAGTTTATTTTTATTAATTCATTAAAGATACGAATAAAAATGATGCAAAACACATAATTGATCAGAAAATAAAATTAATACTTCATTTTCAAATCATCTATTTGTTTTCTCGTTAAAATACTGAGTAAGATATTGAAAAGGGGAGAAGTTCCTGTTTTTATTGCATATATCGACGTTTCCAGCCGGATTAGAGCGGTTTTACGTGTACATCTTCCATCGGTTAATATAAACGGAAAATCAGGACCATTTATAGTTAATACCAATGAAAACACATTGATTTTTTAAAATCATTGTATTGTACTGGAAACAACTGTCATTATACGTCTTTTCTTGGGTCCTAAAAAATACGAAACCTCGCTCTATGATTCGAAGTTAAAATCCTCATAATTTGGTATAATAATGACTTCTTTCACGTTTTTCATGTAGTTTGATATTACGTTAAATATATTCATTTTTACCAATATTTCGATACTATTTCATGTAGTATCACGATATGGATTTGGCCTTCAAATCTCAGATTTCGCACTAATATTGCATTTTAAGCAAGTTTTCTTGCATTTTGTTTTCGTACTAAAAATCATCGAATTTAGCAATATTTTGACGTTTATCATCCCCTTTTCCTTTATGTGACTAAAACAAAATATCATCGAATTAGGCAATATTTTGCGGTTTTTCCACGTTTTTGTGAATTTTCAGTTTATTGTTATTAATTCATTATATATACGATAAAAATGGTGCAAAACACATAATTGATTACAAAATTAACCTTAAACACTTCATTTTCAATCAACTATTTATTTCTGGTTAAAATACTGAGTAAGATATTGAAAAGGGGGAGAAGTTTCTGTTTTATTGCATATATCGACGTTTCAGCCGGATTAGAGCGGTTTACGTGTACATCTTCCATCGGTAATATAAACGGAAAATCAGGAACATTATAGTTAATTCTAATGAAAACACATGTGATTTTTATCATTTGTATTGGAAACCCACATTGTCATATGTCTTTTCTTGGATCTAAAATAATACGAAACCTCGCTCTATGATTTGAAGTTAAAATCCTCAAATATGGTAAATATAGTGATTTTTTCACGTTATTCATGTAGTGTGATTTTACGTAAATATATTCGTTTTTCCCAATATATCGATTCTACTTCATGTTTTCTCACGATATGTGATTTGGATGTGACTTGACTTTTTTCACGTTTTTATGTAGTGTGATTTTACGTAAAATATTCATTTTACCATATTTCGATACTATTTCATGTAGTATCACGATATGTGATTTGGCCTTCAAATCTCAGAATTTCGCATAATATTGCATTTTAAGCAAGTTTTTCTTGCATTTTGTTTCGTAAATATTCCGTAAAAATCATCGAATTTTAGCAATATTTTGACGTTTATCATCCCCTTTTCCTTTATGTGATATAAACAAAATATCATCGAATTAGGCAATATTTATGCGTTTTTCCACGTTTTTGGTGAATTTTCAGTTTATGGGTATTAATTCATTAAATATACGATAAAAATGATGCAAACACATAATTGAATCAGAAAATAACCTTAAATACTTCATTTTCAATCATCTATTTGTTTCTCGTTAAAATACTGAGTAAGATATGAAAAAGGGGAGAAGTTCTGTTTTTATTGCATTATATCGACGTTTCAGCCGGATTAGAGCGGTTTTACGTGTACATCTTTCATCGGTAATATAAACGGAAAATCAGGAACATTTTAGTTAAACTTAATGAAAACACATTGATTTTTATCATTTGTATTAGAAACAACATTGTCATATGTCTTTTTCTTGGATCTAAAAATACGAAACGTCGCTCTATGATTTGAAGTTAAATTCTCAAATATGGTATAATAATGACTTTTTTCACGTTTTTTCATGTAGTTTGATATTACGTAAATATATTCATTTTTACCAATATTTCGATACTATTTCATGTTGTATCACGGTATGTGATTTGGCCTTCAAATCTCAGAATTTCGCATAATATTGCATTTTAAGCAAGTTTTCTTGCATTTTGTTTCGTACTAAAAATCATCGAATTTAGCAATATTTTGACGTTTATCATCCCCTTTTCCTTTATGTGATTTAAACAAAATATCATCGAATAGGCAATTATTTTGCCGTTTTTTCCACGTTTTTTGTGAATTTTCAGTTTATTGTTATTAATTCATTATATATACGATAAAAATGATGCAACACATAATTGATTAGAAAATAACCATAAATCTTCATTTTCAATCAACTATTTGTTTCTCGTTAAAATACTGAGTAAGATATTGAAAAGGGGAGAAGTTATGTTTTATTGCATATATCGACGTTTCAGCCGGATTAGAGCTGTTTTACGTGTACATCTTCCATCGGTAATATAAACGGAAAATCAGGAACATTTTAGTTAATACTAATGAAAACACACTTGAGATTTTATCATTTGTATTGGAAACAACAATTGTCATATTGTCTTTTCTTGGATCTAAATAATACGAAACCTCGCTCTATGATTTGAAGTTAAAATCCTCATATATGGTAATATAGTGACTTTTTCACGTTATTCATGTAGTTGTGATTATAACGTAAATATATTCATTTTTACCAATATTTCGATACTATTTCATGTAGTATCACGATATGTGATTTGGTCCTTCAAATCTCAGAATTTCGCATAATTTTGCATTTTAAGCAAGTTTTCTTGCATTTTGGTTTCGTACTAAAAAATCATCGAATTTAGCAATATTTTTTACGTTTATCATCCACCTTTTCCTCTATGTGTGATTTAAACAAAATATCATCGAATTAGGCAATATTTTGCCGTTTTTCCACGTTTTTGTGAATTTTCCGTCTATTGTTATTAATTCATAAAATATACGAATAAAGATATGCAAACACATAATTGATCAGAAAATAACCTTAAATACTTCATTTTCAATCATCTATTTGTTTCTCGTTAAAATACTGAGTATGATATTGAAAAGGGGAGAAGTTCTGTTTTTATTGCAGATGCAGAGGTCAAGAGAGTGTTGCAGAGAATCAAGAGAGGGATGCAGAGGCTTAAGAGAATGAAGCAGAGGCTCAAGAGAGTGATACAGAGCCTCAAGAGAGTGATAGAGCGGCTCAAGAGAGTGATAGCAGAGGCTCAAGAGAGTGATGCAGGACAATCATGAGAATGATGCAGAGGATCAAGAGAGGGAAGTAGAGGCCTAAGAGAGGGGATGCAGAGGCTCAAGAGAGTGATTCAGAAGATTACGAGAGTGATGCAGAGAATCAAGAGAGTTGATGCAGAGAATCACTCTCTTGATCGTCTGCATCACACCTTCAGCCTCTACATCACTCTCTTGAGCCTCTGCATCCTTTTTTGAGCCTCTGCATCTCTTTCTTAAGCCTCTGCATCCCTTTCTTGAGCCTTTGCATTACTCTCTGGAACTCCTCAGAGAGTGCTCAAGAGTATGATGCAGAGTGATGCAGAGTCTAAAGAGAGTGAGGCAGTGGCTCAAGAGAGGGATGCAGAGGCTCAAGAAAGGGATGCAGAGTCTTAAGAAAGAGATGCAGAGGCCTCAAAAAAGGATGCAGAGGCTCAAGAGAGTGATGTAGAGGCTGAAAGAGTGTGATGACAGAGCAGAGGCTCAAGCAAGTGATGCAGAGGTTCAAGTGAGGGATACAGAAGCTCAAGTGTTTGATGCAGAGGCACAAGAGAAGGATGCAGAGGCTCTTGAGAGTGATGCAAAGGCAAAAGAGAGGGATGCAGAGGATTAAGAGAGTGATGCAAAAGCTCAAGAAAGTGATGCAGAGGCTCAAGAGAGAGTGAGGCAGGGGATTAATAGAGGGATGCAGAGGCATAAGAGAGTGATGCTGGGGCTTTAGAGAGGGATGCAGAACCCAAGAAATCATGTAGACACTCAAGAAAGAAAGGCAGACGCTTAGAGAGTGATGCAGAGGCTCAAGAGAGTGAAGCACAGGTTCAAAGAACATGATGTAGAGGCTTAAGAGAGGGATGCAGAGGCTCAAGAGTATGATGCAGAGCTCAAGAGAGTGATGCAGAGAATCAAGAGAGGGATGCAGAGCTTACGAGAATGATGCAGAGGCTCAAGAGAGTGAGTGATTTAGTGACAGACACATTGGTGTCAGGTCACTGTCAAATGGGCTACTGTCCTGTAGCCTTCAATTTAACCTCTCCCATTCTATGATAGGGTGACACAGGGCAGCATCCTTAGACCCCCTCCTATTTGTTATATACATCATGATCTGCTTATGTCTCTAACATGATTAAACCTGTATTGTTTGATGATACTACCATCATCTACTTAGTTGCTTTACAAGAATGTAAAATTTCAAGTCTGTACGCTCTCCCTCAATGTATTTTCTTGTATGTATAACAAAAAATAATCAACACATAATAAATCGGTACTTACTAGATTTTTCGAAAGGAGAGCTTTCAGTTCTGTCTTGTCTTGGAGTTTGAGGGGAAGGTTTTGTACTCGGCCTGTAGATAGACTTGTTGGTCCCACAAGATTCTGTCAGGGGTGGAAGCGTATTAGCATTGTATAGAAAATATTTACAAAATAGTTTTAAATACATAAAACTACAAATAGAAATTATTGAATTATTACATTAGCTTATAGCTTTTATGAATGCATTAAAAAATTTTGTTGCTGTTTTTGGTAAGTATTCAATTCCCATTTGCCTCAAAATTTTTAATAATTCATCAACAGCATTGTGTGTAACACCATTCTTGTTTACCCACTGAATTAATAAATTCTGTGGGTAAACAAGTGAATGATGATTATCATGGTCATCATTCTCCCTCCTCACTTTGAGAATTAGATAATACATCATGAATATCAGTAAGATTCATGTGTGTAAATCATCAATTTCAGAGCCTAATCCATAACTCTTGATTTGACTCAGCTTCAAAAGAACTAATGTCATTGTCTGACGACTCAATCTCTGAACTTGATGCTGCCTCAGTAAGATTAATGGGTTCACTAGTGTGTACAGCTGTATTTGGATGCATTTTGTGTATACGTTTTAGCCTTCTTGATACTTGCATCCATCTGTTGTTGTATTGGAGTCGCTTTTTTCGCTTATACTCGTACATTCTGTTAAAGAGTGTCAAATTCTACATTAGACTACCATATTACCTATATTATTGTTAATAATGTATTGACAGATGCAATATGTATTAAAATTCTAAAAATAAGTCATTCATTATATACAATGTGTGATAATTAAAGCTGGTGCATATAACATCCTTGTCAGGCACATGCAAAAGTGAACACTTCCAGAATTGGAGACATGCAGAAATGTAACATATGGAAATAGAGGCATGCCAAAACAAAGACATGCATAATTCAAATTCTTATCGAAATAATTTCTAGTGATTATTATATAATTATTCATCATGAGTAGAGTTTTAACTAGATCAATATTCATACCATCCTCGCCATTGGAAGAGAATCATGTCCTGTTGGACATTAGTTTTATATGTTGAATAGATCTAAATGAAAAATAGGGCACAAATATCTACAATTCGTGTTAAACTCTATTTCAATAAAGGACCACTAATAGGGAACCTTTAACCCTGTAATTTGACAAGTGGTACCTGATAATTTTGGAAAATTTTAATTAAAGCTAATTGTATATGACACCTGTATATATGGTGACCATTATCTAAAGAACCCAATCAAACTGGTAACGGTATAGACTCTTCCCAATAAGTGGCTCCCAGGTTAGAGCCATCAAATGCCAAACCTAGATGTTCTAATAAAAAGACGCTCTTGTTCCCGGTAACCACACAAGATCCCACAGAAATATTAGAACATTAACTTTCGCAAGCATCGTGGGTAGACATGGTTCCACAAAGTTAGGTGAGAGGGTGGTGGATGCCAAAACCATAATCATAATCATCTGTATCAAACCTTATCACAGGTAAAACCAGTAGGCAGTCTACTGTATTTATCAAAGTGACGTTATTAGTATAATAGATCTCGTAATAATTTTGCAAAAATAATGGCATTTACTATTTTTAAAAGATTATTAGCAAATTTACAGAAATGGTGCATTCGGAAGACAAAACCAATTTTTCACTTTTGACAATTGAGCACCTGCTACATCCAGATTCTAGGGAGGAAAGGAAGGACGATCTTACTGGATCCATAGCCTCTCCGAGGCACAAACCAGGCTTTTACACAACCCCCCCCCCCCCTGCACCCGAGCTTTTTAAAATAGTAAATGCCACTATTTTTGCAAATTATTACGAGATCTATTATTCTAGAGAATAATGCATATAAATGCATATATGCATATAAATACAAAAGTAAATCAAATCTTATCCTTGTATAATATACAAGCTGATGTGAGATCCCTGTCTACAGGTGGACTGGAAACTATTATCCAGTAGGCAGTCTACTGTATTTTATCAAACCGTTATTAGTATAATAGATCTCGTAATATTTTGCAAAAATAATGGCATTTACTATTTTTAAAGATTATTAGCAAATTTACAGAAATGGTGCATTCGGAAGACAAAACCAATTTTTCACTTTTGACAATTGAGCACCTGCTACATCCAGATTCTAGGGAGGAAAGGAAGGACGATCTTACTGGATCCCATAGCCTCTCCGAGGCAACAAACCAGGCTTTTACATAACCCCCCCCCACCCCTGCACCCGAGCTTTTTAAAATAGTAAATGCACTATTTTTGCAAAATTATTACGAGATCTATTATTCTAATAAGAGTTTGATAAAATACAAACCCTGGGGCCATAGAACGGCTATTTAATCCCCTTGAACGGACCTGTGCATGGGCCACTGAGGCATCGAAAAAAAAACAGACCGGCTTGGGAAAAAAGCAAAATTGCCCGGTCTATGGCCCAGCTGATGGCTGTGCATGAATGGCTAATGGCTGTTAGTTATGGAGCTAGGTTAGACTATGTATGTTTAAATCTCTGATTTAAACAGAGCCAGTGTTCAGTCAAATAACTGAATTTATCAAATCTTATCCTTGTATAATATAAAAGCTGATGTGAGATCCCTGTCTACAGGTGGACTGGAACTATTATCCAGTAGGCAGTCTACTGTATTTTATCAAACCGTTATTAGTATAATAGATCTCGTAATAATTTTGCAAAAATAATGGCATTTACTATTTTTAAAAGATTATTAGCAAATTTACAGAAATGGTGCATTCGGAAGACAAAACCAATTTTTCACTTTTGACAATTGAGCACCTGCTACATCCAGATTCTAGGGAGGAAAGGAAGGACGATCTTACTGGATCCCATAGCCTCTCCGAGGCACAAACCAGGCTTTTACATAACCCCCCCCCCTGCACCCGAGCTTTTTAAAATAGTAAATGCCATTATTTTTGCAAAATTATTACGAGATCTATTATACTAATAACGGTAAATAAATAATAAATAGTAAATAAATCAAAATCAGTTACATTATTTTATCTTATTCATAGCATAAATGTTCTCGAAGATTACTAAAAAGAAATTGAATTAGACTACAGCAAATTGGCAAACTTTACCTTGTATCTGTTTCCACCGAGTTTGTTTGGGGCGTTCTTCAACATATCAGCAATACTTGTCTCAACATCTCTTTCAGTTGCATTAGTGTGGGTGTTGATACAGGCTTCTGGAAATTTATAAGAATTAATTAATATATATAATTATAATTCACTTTGCTATTCCCCATTCCACAGTCCTCTCGTCCTTCCCACTTCCCTGTCCCCACATCATCCCCACTATTCCCACTTCCCTGTCCCATCGTCCTCCTTACCATTTTCCCCTCCCCTGTCCTTCTTCCTCCCCCACCATCTCCCATTCACCTGTCCCTTTGTCCTCCCCAGCATTCCCCTGTCCCCACCATCCCCAACTCCCCAGTCCCCTCGTCCTCCCCACCATTACCCTCTCCTCTGTCCCCTCGTCTTCCCCACCATACCCCCCTCTCGTCCTCCCCACCATTCCAAACTACCTCATCCGATGCATTCTATAATGGTCTGATGCTTCCATCAGAAAATTGGGAACATCAAATGATCTGATATTCCCATCACTGAAAAATAAGAACAGCTAAAAAAATGAAATGAAAAAATAAAAAAATAAACTATACTCATGAAATGAACAGTATGGTAAACAACACAGCTCAATTTCAATGCAATGTCACACAAAATTATTAAATCGAAATGAAAATAAATTGAAATCTATGAAAATTCAAATTATCAATACAATCGGAAATATTGAAATAATATCGCAACATAATATAGTGTGGGTTGCTCTTACGTGCAACAGACGGTGCTGTTTTTCAAAAAAGGCATGGTTTTACCTGTCACAAGTGTGGCATCTATACTTATACTCACGAAATGAACGGTATGGTAAACAACATAGCTCAATTGCAATGCAATGTCACAATAACATTTAATAACAATAATAACAATAACATTTAAATATACTTTAAGATATAATCTAGAAGAAAATAAGAACATTGAAACGGTTCATGAACTCGATTTCAATAAAGGACACTATGGGGAACTTTGAAAAACAGTTAATGAGTATAATTAGACAGACTTGTTGCTAGGCAGAGGAGTAAATAATGAGATATATGGCAAATTTTGCAAAATATACGGCACACAAACATTCATACCCAAACAAAGCAAAATGCTAGGTAAGAACAAAGCAGTTGGCCCGTAGGGGAAAGGAGATACCCACAAGACTGGAATACAAGTCATTAACAAGCACACAAGTACTACACTACACAACAACCGCACTACTACCAGAACTGGACGAATCACTACCAAAACAACACATTGCACATCACTACCAAAACAACACAACACAACACAAGCATTGGCAAAGAATTATAGACCAGTTGCACTAACATCCCACATAATAAAATTATTTGAGAGTGATCAGGAGTCAGATTACTAGTTTTATAGAGACCAATGACCTCCACAATCCAGGCCAACAAGGATTTAGAGCAGTTTCTATGATCGAGCCACTGAGATCTATAAAGAATTCTGATCAAGAAAGAGATCTAGGGGTGGTTTTAGATAGAAAACTATAACCTGAGGATCATATTAAGAACATTCTGCGAGGGGCCTATGCTACACTTTTTAACTTTAGAATTGCTTTTAAATACATAGGTCAAAAAGTTTTAAAAGTTTTAAAAGTTTTTAAACCTCTCGTGTATCATGAGTGTGTTAAAGCATCAGATGGTGCATTCAGATGATGAATATTACCTAGTTCCTTCATCTGGGAAGAATGAACACATATTGGTGCATTCGGATGATAAAAACTAACTACTGTAGTTTAATTGATCAACAGACTGTATATCATATGCAGACTGTATGTGGATCTGCGGGCCACTCCAAACAACAGCCTGGTGGACCAAGCTCCACCAGGGCTAAAGCACAAAGTGATATAGATGTGATAGAGAAACTAGGTCAAATGGAGGAGTAGGTCTGTATATTAAACAGCACCTGACGTGCACAGAGCTACTAAACTCAATGTGGTGGTAGAGTGGTGGGGGGGGGGGGGGGGGGAAACATTGCAGAAAAAAACAAAAATACAATTTGGTCAACAAAACAGCATTGTTTAAAATAGAAGACATGGGTTGTCATTTTGGGGGTAAGGTAGGTTACATTGAGTTAATTAGTTAGTACTTAGTTTTTATCTTAAACTGGTTGGGAGAGGTACAGTGTTGCTGTGCTGGTGAAAGAACACCTAAAGGTAAATTAAATAATGATTGCGAATCCACAAGAAGTTGACATAATATCGCTAGAGATCTGCAATCAGGATGATAAACTTTCCTTAAAGAATTTGACAAACACTTGCTGATAGGACATGAAGTAAATGAAATGTATGTCAAGTTTTGTGAAATATATGATAAAAGCACAACAAAATTTGTACCAAAGGAGAGATGCAGAACTAGGAAAAGGGGTTTGTTCAACAGAAATTGCGAGAGGGCCTGAGACCCAAACACACACAAATGGAATCAATATATAGCAAGAGGCCAAACCCCCAAACATACAAGCGATGCAAAGATGCGAGAAACAGCAGCAGCATTAAGGAGAGGGACTTAAGGACCATAAATAAAGTGTGAAAATAAACTCGAGTAAATTTTTTTAACTACTCTCGACAGTGAAGAAAAACAAATATTCAGACGATTTGTGTTAGAATCATTAATCTTACACTTTCGGTCATATTCAACAACACAAATACATACACACACATTCCTGTTGCTGTAGCAAGTGAAGAATTACACACACAGATCACAATAACGTGATGCATCAAATGAACAAATCCACAAGGGCCGTGACGAGGATTCGAACCTGCGTCCGGGAGCATCCCAGACACTGCCTTAATCGACTGAGCTACAACAGGGTAAAAGGGTTGAAACCGAAGTTCTACTGAACTTACTGGATCCCATAGCCTCTCCGAGGCACAAACCAGGCTTTTACACAACCCCCCCCCCCCCCCTGCACCCGAGCTATGTCAACAGGCCGTTCTCCCTCTTCGCCCTTCCGAATGCACCATATCAGTAAATTTTTTAATAATCTTTTAAAAATAGTAAATGCCACTATTTTTGCAAAATTATTACGAGATCTATTATTCTATAGAATAATGCATATAAATGCATATATGCATATAAATACAAAACATAAATACAAAAGTAAATGTAAATAATTTTACCTTGCACCTAGATCCACCAAGCCTGTATGGCGCGCGTTTCAGTACTTCGGAAATCTAGAACTATCTTGAATCTCTAATCTGCAATGAAACAATACATATTATTGCACTTACCAAAACATGGATGAATGTAGAAAATACAGAACTATTAGCTGAATATCAAATAAATGGATTTAATCTATTTCACACAGATAGATATATTACACCGTGTATATTAGGTAATACCTAACATACACGCCTCCACACACACTACATTTGAAATGTAGTCTCAAAAAGACTACATTTCAACAGCAAAGATTACTCCATAAAAAAATAATTAAATTATTGACCAACATGAGAGAGGGTTAGCCAACATGAGGGTTGTGTTGATTGCCTGAAAATATTTAAATTGTGTAATGTATTGAATGGCATTTTTCAAGTTACAACATTTTTTAAATTACTGAACTAGGTTCTAGGCTTTGCTAGGCTTAATTCAATTATTACAGATAAGCCTAACCTAGCCTAGAACCCAGTGGGTTTTCTTCCTATTGGGGAGTGTTGTACATGCCTCGCCTCCACATACACACTAGCACAGCCAGGCCTCGCCTCCACATACACACTAGCACAGCCAGGCCTCGCCTCCACATACACCAGCACTGCCAGGCCTCGCCTCCACATACACACTAGCACAGCCAGGCCTCGCCTCCACATACACACTAGCACAGCCAGGCCTCGCCTCCACATACACCAGCACTGCCAGGCCTCGCCTCCACATACTCACCAGCACAGCCAGGCCTCGCCTCCACATACACCAGCACTGCCAGGCCTCGCCTCGCCTCCACATACACCAGCACTGCCAGGCCTCGCCTCCACATTTAAACCAACCAAGCCCACAAATACGTTAACATGGACCAGCATTACACCGTCTAACATACTCTGTCAGATGTAACAACTAAATTTGTGAATTCAAGACCAAATCTATTGTATAACACAGTGTTAGTACGAGAAAAACATTACTTACATTCGAAGCCGTGTTTTAAAATGGCGGCGGTCTTGTACTGACGCTCCAAACTGTGTGTTCGTTTGCGTATGATGAACGTGTGACAATTTACTACAACAATTATTTAATTATTCTTATTCTTTATTTTAATATTTTTAGGGTACATGAAATTTCAAACTTATTTGCACACAATAATATAATTGCATTGTCATAACCTTTATATATTACGGAAAATACGATGACATGAACGAAGTCAAAGTGAAGTTGAAGTCAAAGTCATTCGCCGAACGTATTAGTCATTTTTTTTCTCCCAAACGATAGGGGTAACAAATCCACAGAGAATATAAGAAATTGAAATTGAAATTGAAATTGAAATAAGTTTAGAGAGAATATAAGTGTACAGTAAAGTCAATTTTATTCAGGAAACATACATAGTTGATACAAACATAGTTGATTTACAAACATAATGATTTATAGATAGAGCTAGTGCATACAATACCTAAAGCCACTATAGTAGGCCTATAGCATTTCAGGCAACCGGGCAGTATATATGGACCCCTTACTCAAATCTCTGAATATGTTAGATATTAAGTCCCTGCACATACTCTCATGTGTATTTTATATATATAAAACGCTGCACTGTAATGTCAATCCTGACCTTAAAAGCTTCCTAGAAGGTTGTAACAGATCCCATGAGCACCACACCAGAAACAAATACCTATTTGATATTCCAAGAGTACGACTTAGTCAAACTAGAAATGCTTTACAAATCAAGAGACCTCGAATGTGGAATGACCTTCCCAATTATGTTAAAAACTGTACCTCTCCCAACCAGTTTAAGATAAATAAAGATAAATTTATAAGTTAAGAAAAATTCCACAAATCAACAACCCTGTTACTGACCCTGTATTTACCCAAGTCTTTCCTAAATCTAAACTTATCCAATTTATACCCATTGTTTCGTGTTCTATCTTGTGTTGACAATTTTAATACCCTATTAATATCCCCTTTGTTATATCTATTCAGGAAATTGTGGTTGATCTCGAACCCATTGATAATGTGACGACTTATACAGAATTTTGTAACTATATCATCAAGATTGTAACCAGCTTAGCTAAATGTAGTGTGGGGTTCAGTCCCTAAGCCCATATATGTGCCTCTCTAACCATTTAGGTTACAGGGCAAAAACATAAAAACAAAGGTAACTGCAGAAGGCCTATTGGCCCATACCAGGCAGCTCCTATCTATAACAGATAAACACTAAGTACTACCTAATTAACTCAATGTAACCTACCAACCTAACCCCCAAAATGTCAATCCATATCTTTTATTTTAAACAATGCTGTTTTGTTGACCAAATTGTATTTTTACTCTTTTTCTGTCATGTTTCTCCCACCCCTGTTTTTTCCCTTTTTTCTTATTTTTTCTCAACATAATTCATACTTTAATTATGCGGATCAGGACATCACCTGATCAAACACATCAAACATCGTTTGACCACCATCAAACACACACATTTCGTGTGTGTTTGACGCTCACTGATATGTACCAGCGTTGTTTTATATATGGTGCTATTCTATCTTACGCTTTGTTGCTCTTTTTTACCTACGGGCTCATAGAACATTCTATTGCGAAAACATTGGCACAAAAATGAATGACGTACATACAATAATAATGTCAGGACAGTGATATAATTATAAACTTTCAAAGCACTGTATCGCCCATGTGTCGTCTTGTCACCAATACTGGGTAACAGTTCCGCCACTTCCCACACTCTTGCGGGTGGGCAGCGACCATTATTCTACGTTTATATTCATATCACCGTGTTGGGAATTTCATTGCGAGTACATTGATACCAAAATTAACGCTGTAGGACAAGTGTGGAAGTGATAACAATCCCAAGAGTAAAAACATTTTGTTGCTCTTGGGCACTCACGGCGAGTCATCTACGTAGGTATTTATTGGGTGCTGGTATTCATATAACTTTTGGTGACCGTTTTTGCTGATTTTCTTCTAGAGAATGTTATTGCGAACACGTTGGTACCAAAATGAAATACATAGCTCGAGAACTAAGGTCAGGAGAGTAAAAAGAGTATACACATTTTTGTTTTGACGCTTAATTAAGGTTATTGTGAGTACTCATCGCCTGCCTAGAAACTGGAACTAGTAATTCCATCTATCATACATATCATACAAGAGGAGCCACACATCTATGGATCATCCAATAAAATCAGCAGACTTCTAGATGTTACTACTGCTCGGCTTAGACTCGGTTACAAGTATCTCTGGGAATTCTCATTATCTGCTGATGTAGACCTGACCAAATGTAAACTGTGTCAACAAAATTATTCGCACACCCTCCGTCACTATGTGATGGAGTGCGAAAAGATACATGAATTTAGAGACAATTCTATAACCAATGTTCCAGCGATGTGTCAATATTTCATTCAAAATGATCTGCTACCAGAAATTTTAGCCAAATATCCCCAGTTTGCTAACTGTAGATAACAACTAAGTGATTGTAACCTATCCACCGCTGCCCACTGGATGGGGGACGGTGTGCAGGACAAACATATAAATTTTGATACTAGCTCTCCACATATGTCAGTTGCTTAATTTAGAACCTGTACTTGAGGTCGATCTCGAACCCATTGTTGATGTGATGACTTATATTGAATTTTGTAACTAGCTCATCAAGATTGTAACTTGCTTAGCTAAATGAATTGTGGGGTTCAGTCCCTGAGCCCATTATGTGCCTCTGTAACCCTTTCCACAACCGCCCACAAGATGGGTATGGGGTGCATAATGGGGTGGGGTGTCTTGGCCAAACGTGCCACATCAAAACCACAAGTTGACATTGAATGTGAATTAACAATGAGACAAGTAAGATTTATACTAATACATTTATACTAACTCTGTTGAGCGTTGACCATTTATACATCAAATCTGTTGATGTGAGCACTTTAGTTTAGTCTGCCGTTTAAAGAAAAAAAGAGCATATCAATGGTATATCACAGAAAACGAATTTATCATAAACTCATGTATTTGTCTTATCATATTGAACTGCATTCATATTTTTAATATATAACAATATGAATATACAAATTTCTGTAAATCCCCTACCTTGTTGGAATCTGTGGAAATGAATGAGCAAATGTGCTGGCTGAAGGCGCTGAAGGAAACCACATTGGTTTCATTTTGGATACAAATGTCCATGGAAATTCAAAATGGAAACTAATTATATAGTTGAACCTGCAGAGACGAGTTTAAGAATCTGTGTTGAGAGTGATGGACACAGCCTTCACAATTATACTTCAGAGAATGTAAACATCTAAGAGTCATTAGAAATATGTGTAGAATAATAAACCCTACATTGTTTGAGTTAGGGAAAACACCATTTGTGATATATAGATACTATAGCTGTTCCTAAAGATTCACCCTTTTTTGCACCAGCAAGATAACATATAAGATTTTAAGAGTTGACGAATGTTAATATTCTTGTTTGATAAACTGTGAACTTGAGACATAGTTAATAAGAACATATTAACACAACAAAATGTTTTCAGAATCCTTAACACCACTTTCCAGCAACTTATATAATTTATATAAATTATTTTAGAGAATAATACATAAATTATATATTTAAACATGATATAGTGTTTAGTGGAATGTATAAGGAGTCAAATTGTGTTAAAAAGAGCAATTTTTAGAAAATTTGGAAAAATACTTTTTTCTGTTCAAATTATAACTAAATGGATTATAAAGGTTTCACTCAGCCAATATATATCATTCACAATTTATTAATGAATTTTACAAAAAAACACCATAAATTTTATATTTAAACATGTAAAAACTATTTGTTTTACATTTGGAAGAAAATAATTGTAGAAAAACAATTTATAATTAAACCTTTGTGTTTGGATTTTTTGAGTAAAAGTTTCTCAAAGGCTTTCCTGCACCATTCTCAATGCAAATCATTCCCACACCTATGGCAAGAGATAGGCGAACGTTGTGTAGATGATTTGTGTTTGCTGGGATTGTCATATGTCTTTTCTTGGAACTAAATAATACGAAACCTCGCTCTATGATTTGAAGTTAAAATCCTCAAATATGGTTATATAGTGACTTTTTTCACGTTTTTCATGTAGTTTGATATTACGTAAATATATTCATTTTTACCAATATTTCGATACTATTTCATGTAGTATCACGATATGTGATTTGGCCTTCAAATCTCAGAATTTCGCATAATATTGCATTTTAAGCAAGTTTTCTTGCATTTTGTTTCGTACGAAAAATCATCGAATTTAGCAATATTTTGACGTTTATCATCTCCTTTTCCTTCATGTGATTTAAACAAAATATCATCGAATTAGGCAATATTTTGCCGTTTTCCACGTTTTTGTGAATTTTCAGTCCATGGGTATTAATTCATATATATACGATAAAAATGATGCAAACACATAATTGATTAGATAATAACCTTAAATACTTCATTTTCAATCATCTATTTGTTTCTCGTTAAAATACTGAGTAAGATATTGAAAAGGGGAGAAGTTCGGTTTTTATTGCATATATCGACGTTTCAGCCGGATTAGAGCGGTTTTACGTGTACATCTTCCATCGTTAATATAAACGGAAAATCAAGAACATTATAGTTAATTCTAATGAAAACACATTGTTTTTTATCATTTGTATTGGAAACAACATTGTCATATGTCTTTTCTTGGATCTAAATAATACGAAACCTCGCTCTATGATTTGAAGTTAAAATCCTCAAATATGGTTATATAGTGACTTTTTTCACGTTTTTCATGTAGTTTGATATTACGTAAATATATTCATTTTTACCAATATTTCGATACTATTTCATGTAGTATCACGATATGTGATTTGGCCTTCAAATCTCAGAATTTCGCATAATATTGCATTTTAAGCAAGTTTTCTTGCATTTTGTTTCGTACGAAAAATCATCGAATTTAGCAATATTTTGACGTTTATCATCTCCTTTTCCTTCATGTGATTTAAACAAAATATCATCGAATTAGGCAATATTTTGCCGTTTTCCACGTTTTTGTGAATTTTCAGTCCATGGGTATTAATTCATATATATACGATAAAAATGATGCAAACACATAATTGATTAGATAATAACCTTAAATACTTCATTTTCAATCATCTATTTGTTTCTCGTTAAAATACTGAGTAAGATATTGAAAAGGGGAGAAGTTCGGTTTTTATTGCATATATCGACGTTTCAGCCGGATTAGAGCGGTTTTACGTGTACATCTTCCCTCGTTAATATAAACGGAAAATCAAGAACATTATAGTTAATTCTAATGAAAACACATTGTTTTTTATCATTTGTATTGGAAACAACATTGTCATATGTCTTTTCTTGGAACTAAATAATACGAAACCTCGCTCTATGATTTGAAGTTAAAATCCTCAAATATGGTTATATAGTGACTTTTTTCACGTTTTTCATGTAGTTTGATATTACGTAAATATATTCATTTTTACCAATATTTCGATACTATTTCATGTAGTATCACGATATGTGATTTGGCCTTCAAATCTCAGAATTTCGCATAATATTGCATTTTAAGCAAGTTTTCTTGCATTTTGTTTCGTACGAAAAATCATCGAATATAGCAATATTTTGACGTTTATCATCTCCTTTTCCTTCATGTGATTTAAACAAAATATCATCGAATTAGGCAATATTTTGCCGTTTTCCACGTTTTTGTGAATTTTCAGTCCATGGGTTTTAATTCATATATATACGATAAAAATGATGCAAACACATAATTGATTAGATAATAACCTTAAATACTTCATTTTCAATCATCTATTTGTTTCTCGTTAAAATACTGAGTAAGATATTGAAAAGGGGAGAAGTTCGGTTTTTATTGCATATATCGACGTTTCAGCCGGATTAGAGCGGTTTTACGTGTACATCTTCCCTCGTTAATATAAACGGAAAATCAAGAACATTATAGTTAATTCTAATGAAAACACATTGTTTTTTATCATTTGTATTGGAAACAACATTGTCATATGTCTTTTCTTGGAACTAAATAATACGAAACCTCGCTCTATGATTTGAAGTTAAAATCCTCAAATATGGTTATATAGTGACTTTTTTCACGTTTTTCATGTAGTTTGATATTACGTAAATATATTCATTTTTACCAATATTTCGATACTATTTCATGTAGTATCACGATATGTGATTTGGCCTTCAAATCTCAGAATTTCGCATAATATTGCATTTTAAGCAAGTTTTCTTGCATTTTGTTTCGTACGAAAAATCATCGAATATAGCAATATTTTGACGTTTATCATCTCCTTTTCCTTCATGTGATTTAAACAAAATATCATCGAATTAGGCAATATTTTGCCGTTTTCCACGTTTTTGTGAATTTTCAGTCCATGGGTTTTAATTCATATATATACGATAAAAATGATGCAAACACATAATTGATTAGATAATAACCTTAAATACTTCATTTTCAATCATCTATTTGTTTCTCGTTAAAATACTGAGTAAGATATTGAAAAGGGGAGAAGTTCGGTTTTTATTGCATATATCGACGTTTCAGCCGGATTAGAGCGGTTTTACGTGTACATCTTCCATCGTTAATATAAACGGAAAATCAAGAACATTATAGTTAATTCTAATGAAAACACATTGTTTTTTATCATTTGTATTGGAAACAACATTGTCATATGTCTTTTCTTGGATCTAAATAATACGAAACCTCGCTCTATGATTTGAAGTTAAAATCCTCAAATATGGTTATATAGTGACTTTTTTCACGTTTTTCATGTAGTTTGATATTACGTAAATATATTCATTTTTACCAATATTTCGATACTATTTCATGTAGTATCACGATATGTGATTTGGCCTTCAAATCTCAGAATTTCGCATAATATTGCATTTTAAGCAAGTTTTCTTGCATTTTGTTTCGTACGAAAAATCATCGAATTTAGCAATATTTTGACGTTTATCATCTCCTTTTCCTTCATGTGATTTAAACAAAATATCATCGAATTAGGCAATATTTTGCCGTTTTCCACGTTTTTGTGAATTTTCAGTCCATGGGTATTAATTCATATATATATACGATAAAAATGATGCAAACACATAATTGATTAGATAATAACCTTAAATACTTCATTTTCAATCATCTATTTGTTTCTCGTTAAAATACTGAGTAAGATATTGAAAAGGGGAGAAGTTCGGTTTTTATTGCATATATCGACGTTTCAGCCGGATTAGAGCGGTTTTACGTGTACATCTTCCATCGTTAATATAAACGGAAAATCAAGAACATTATAGTTAATTCTAATGAAAACACATTGTTTTTTATCATTTGTATTGGAAACAACATTGTCATATGTCTTTTCTTGGATCTAAATAATACGAAACCTCGCTCTATGATTTGAAGTTAAAATCCTCAAATATGGTTATATAGTGACTTTTTTCACGTTTTTCATGTAGTTTGATATTACGTAAATATATTCATTTTTACCAATATTTCGATACTATTTCATGTAGTATCACGATATGTGATTTGGCCTTCAAATCTCAGAATTTCGCATAATATTGCATTTTAAGCAAGTTTTCTTGCATTTTGTTTCGTACGAAAAATCATCGAATTTAGCAATATTTTGACGTTTATCATCTCCTTTTCCTTCATGTGATTTAAACAAAATATCATCGAATTAGGCAATATTTTGCCGTTTTCCACGTTTTTGTGAATTTTCAGTCCATGGGTATTAATTCATATATATACGATAAAAATGATGCAAACACATAATTGATTAGATAATAACCTTAAATACTTCATTTTCAATCATCTATTTGTTTCTCGTTAAAATACTGAGTAAGATATTGAAAAGGGGAGAAGTTCGGTTTTTATTGCATTATTGACCAACATGAGAGAGGGTTAGCCAACATGAGGGTTGTGTTGATTGCCTGAAAATATTTAAATTGTGTAATGTATTGAATGGCATTTTTCAAGTTACAACATTTTTTAAATTACTGAACTAGGTTCTAGGCTTTGCTAGGCTTAATTCAATTATTACAGATAAGCCTAACCTAGCCTAGAACCCAGTGGGTTCTCTTCCTATTGGGGAGTGTTGTACATGCCTCGCCTCCACATACACACTAGCACAGCCAGGCCTCGCCTCCACATTTAAACCAACCAAGCCCACAAATACGTTAACATGGACCAGCATTACACCGTCTAACATACTCTGTCAGATGTAACAACTAAATTTGTGAATTCAAGACCAAATCTATTGTATAACACAGTGTTAGTACGAGAAAAACATTACTTACATTCGAAGCCGTGTTTTAAAATGGCGGCGGTCTTGTACTGACGCTCCAAACTGTGTGTTCGTTTGCGTATGATGAACGTGTGACAATTTACTACAACAATTATTTAATTATTCTTATTCTTTATTTTAATATTTTTAGGGTACATGAAATTTCAAACTTATTTGCACACAATAATATAATTGCATTGTCATAACCTTTATATATTACGGAAAATACGATGACATGAACGAAGTCAAAGTGAAGTTGAAGTCAAAGTCATTCGCCGAACGTATTAGTCATTTTTTTTCATACATACATAGTTGATTTACAAACATAATGTTGACGTACATAATGTTTCATACATACATAGTTGATTTACAAACATAATGAATGACGTACATACAATAATAATGTCAGGACAGTGATATAATTATAAACTTTCAAAGCACTGTATCGCCCATGTGTCGTCTTGTCACCAATACTGGGTAACAGTTCCGCCACTTCCCACACTCTTGCGGGTGGGCAGCGACCATTATTCTACGTTTATATTCATATCACCGTGTTGGGAATTTCATTGCGAGTACATTGATACCAAAATTAACGCTGTAGGACAAGTGTGGAAGTGATAACAATCCCAAGAGTAAAAACATTTTGTTGCTCTTGGGCACTCACGGCGAGTCATCTACGTAGGTATTTATTGGGTGCTGGTATTCATATAACTTTTGGTGACCGTTTTTGCTGATTTTCTTCTAGAGAATGTTATTGCGAACACGTTGGTACCAAAATGAAATACATAGCTCGAGAACTAAGGTCAGGAGAGTAAAAAGAGTATACACATTTTTGTTTTGACGCTTAATTAAGGTTATTGTGAGTACTCATCGCCTGCCTAGAAACTGGAACTAGTAATTCCATCTATCATACATATCATACAAGAGGAGCCACACATCTATGGATCATCCAATAAAATCAGCAGACTTCTAGATGTTACTACTGCTCGGCTTAGACTCGGTTACAAGTATCTCTGGGAATTCTCATTATCTGCTGATGTAGACCTGACCAAATGTAAACTGTGTCAACAAAATTATTCGCACACCCTCCGTCACTATGTGATGGAGTGCGAAAAGATACATGAATTTAGAGACAATTCTATAACCAATGTTCCAGCGATGTGTCAATATTTCATTCAAAATGATCTGCTACCAGAAATTTTAGCCAAATATCCCCAGTTTGCTAACTGTAGATAACAACTAAGTGATTGTAACCTATCCACCGCTGCCCACTGGATGGGGGACGGTGTGCAGGACAAACATATAAATTTGATACTAGCTCTCCACATATGTCAGTTGCTTAATTTAGAACCTGTACTTGAGGTCGATCTCGAACCCATTGTTGATGTGATGACTTATATTGAATTTTGTAACTAGCTCATCAAGATTGTAACTTGCTTAGCTAAATGAATTGTGGGGTTCAGTCCCTGAGCCCATTATGTGCCTCTGTAACCCTTTCCACAACCGCCCACAAGATGGGTATGGGGTGCATAATGGGGTGGGGTGTCTTGGCCAAACGTGCCACATCAAAACCACAAGTTGACATTGAATGTGAATTAACAATGAGACAAGTAAGATTTATACTAATACATTTATACTAACTCTGTTGAGCGTTGACCATTTATACATCAAATCTGTTGATGTGAGCACTTTAGTTTAGTCTGCCGTTTAAAGAAAAAAAGAGCATATCAATGGTATATCACAGAAAACGAATTTATCATAAACTCATGTATTTGTCTTATCATATTGAACTGCATTCATATTTTTAATATATAACAATATGAATATACAAATTTCTGTAAATCCCCTACCTTGTTGGAATCTGTGGAAATGAATGAGCAAATGTGCTGGCTGAAGGCGCTGAAGGAAACCACATTGGTTTCATTTTGGATACAAATGTCCATGGAAATTCAAAATGGAAACTAATTATATAGTTGAACCTGCAGAGACGAGTTTAAGAATCTGTGTTGAGAGTGATGGACACAGCCTTCACAATTATACTTCAGAGAATGTAAACATCTAAGAGTCATTAGAAATATGTGTAGAATAATAAACCCTACATTGTTTGAGTTAGGGAAAACACCATTTGTGATATATAGATACTATAGCTGTTCCTAAAGATTCACCCTTTTTTGCACCAGCAAGATAACATATAAGATTTTAAGAGTTGACGAATGTTAATATTCTTGTTTGATAAACTGTGAACTTGAGACATAGTTAATAAGAACATATTAACACAACAAAATGTTTTCAAAATCCTTAACACCACTTTCCAGCAACTTATATAATTTATATAAATTATTTTAGAGAATAATACATAAATTATATATTTAAACATGATATAGTGTTTAGTGGAATGTATAAGGAGTCAAATTGTGTTAAAAAGAGCAATTTTAGAAAATTTGGAAAAATACTTTTTTCTGTTCAAATTATAACTAAATGGATTATAAAGGTTTCACTCAGCCAATATATATCATTCACAATTTATTAATGAATTTTACAAAAAAACACCATAAATTTTATATTTAAACATGTAAAAACTATTTGTTTTACATTTGGAAGAAAATAATTGTAGAAAAACAATTTATAATTAAACCTTTGTGTTTGGATTTTTTGAGTAAAAGTTTCTCAAAGGCTCTCCTGCACCATTCTCAATGCAAATCATTCCCACACCTATGGCAAGAGATAGGCGAACGTTGTGTAGATGATTTGTGTTTGCTGGGAATAACCTTAAATACTTCATTTTCAATCATCTATTTGTTTCTCGTTAAAATACTGAGTATGATATTGAAAAGGGGAGAAGTTCTGTTTTTATTGCATATGCAGAGGCTCAAGAGAGTGTTGCAGAGAATCAAGAGAGGGATGCAGAGGCTTAAGAGAATGATGCAGAGGCTCAAGAGAGTGATACAGAGCCTCAAGAGAGTGATAGAGCGGCTCAAGAGAGTGATGCAGAGGCTCAAGAGAGTGATGCAGACAATCATGAGAATGATGCAGAGGATCAAGAGAGGGAAGTAGAGGCATAAGAGAGGGATGCAGAGGCTCAAGAGAGTGACTCAGAAGATTACGAGAGTGATGCAGAGAATCAAGAGAGTGATGCAGAGAATCACTCTCTTGATCGTCTGCATCACTCTCTTGATCGTCTGCTATCACTCTCTTGAGGCTCTGTATCACTCTCTTGAGCCTCTGCATCATTCTCGTAAGCCTCTGCATCCCTCTCTTGATTCTCTGCATCACTCTCTTGAGCCTCTGCATCATACTCATGAGCCTCTGCATCCCTCTCTTAAGCCTCTACATCATGTTCTTGAACCTGTGCTTCACTCTCTTGAGCCTCTGCATCACTCTCTAAGCGTCTGCCTTTCTTTCTTGAGTGTCTACATGATTCTCTTGAGGTTCTGCATCCCTCTCTAAAGCCCCAGCATCACTCTCTATAGCCTCTGCATCCCTCTATTAATCCCCTGCATCACTCTCTTGAGCCTCTGCATCACTTTCTTGATCCTTTGCATCACTCTCTTAATCCTCTGCATCCCTCTCTTTTGCCTCTGCATCACTCTCAAGAGCCTCTGCATCCTTCTCTTGTGCCTCTGCATCAAACACTTGAGCTTCTGCATCCCTCACTTGAACCTCTGCATCACTTGCTTGAGCCTCTGCATCACACACTTCAGCCTCTACATCACTCTCTTGAGCCTCTGCATCACTCTCTTGAGCCGCTCTATCACTCTCTTGAGGCTCTGCATCACTCTCTTGAGCCTCTGCATCCTTCTCTTAAGCCTCTGCATCCCTCTCTTAAGCCTCTGCATCAATCTCTTAAGCCTCTGCATCACTCTCTCTGGAGCCTCTGCATCACTCTCTTCAGCCTCTGCATCACTCTCTTGATCGTCTGCATCACTCTCTGTATCCTCTGCATCACTCTCTTGAGCCTCTCTATCACTCTCTTGAGGCTCTGCATCACTCTCTTGAGCCTCTGCATCACTCTCTTAACCCTCTGCATTCATCTCTTGATTCCCTGCATCACTCTCTTGAGCCTCTGCATCATACTCTTGAGCCTCTGCATCCCTCTCCTAAGCCTCTGCCTTTCTCTCTTGAGGTTCTGCATCACTCTCTTGAGCCTCTGCATCACTCTCTTAACCCTCTGCATTCATCTCTTGATTCCCTGCATCATTCTCTTGAGCCTCTGCTTCACTCTCGTGAGCCTCTGCATCACTCTCTTAAGCCTCTGCCTTTCTCTCTTGAGCCTCTGCATCACTCTCTTGATCCTCTGCATCCCTCTATTAATCCTCTGCATCACTCTCTTGAGCTTCTGCATCCCTCTCTTGTGCCTCTGCATTACTCTCTTGTGTCTCTGCATCACTATCTTGAGCCTCTGCATCACTCTCTTAAACCTCTGCATCCCTCTCTTGATCCTCTGCAGCACTCTCTTGAGCCTCTGCATCATTCTCTTTAGCCTCTACATCCTTCTTCTAAGCCTCTACATCATTCTCTTGAGCCTCTGCATCACTCTCTTGAGCCTCTGCATCACTCTCTTGAGCCTCTGCATCACTCTCTTATGCCTCTGCATCTCTCTCTTCAGCCTCTGCATCACTCTCTTGATCCTCTGCATCACTCTCTTGAGCCTCTGCATCATTCTCTTGAGCCTCTGCATCCCTCTCTTAAGCCTCTACATCATTCTCTTGAACCTCTGCATCCCTCTCTTGAGGCTCTGCATCACTCTCTTGAGTCTCTGCATCACTCTCTTGAGCCTCTCCATCACTCTCTTGAGCCTCTGCATCACTCTCTTAAACCTCTGCATCCCTCTCTTGATCCTCTGCATCGCTCTCTTGAGCCTCTACATCCTTCTCCTAAGCCTCTACATCATTCTCTTGAGCCCCTGCATCACTCTCTTGAGCCTCTGCATCCCTCTCTTGAGCCTCTGCATCACTCTCTTAAACCTCTGCATCCCTCTCTTGTTCCTCTGCATCACTCTCTTGAGCCTCTGCATCATTCTCTTGAGCCTCTACATCCTTCTCCTAAGCCTCTACATCATTCTCTTCAGCCTCTTCATCCCTCTATTGAGCCTCTGAAACACTCTCTTTAGCCTCTGCATCGCTCTCTTAAGCCTCTGAATCCTTTTCTTGAGGCCTCTGCATAACTCTCTCGAGCCTCTGCAACACTCTCTTGATTCTCTGCATCACTCTCGTAAGCCTCTGAATCACTCTCTTGAGCCTCTGCATCCCCCTCTTAAGCCTCTGCATCCCTCTCTTAAGCCTCTGCCTCACTCTCTTAAGCCTCTGCATCACTCTCTAGAGCCTCTGCATCACTCTCTTCAGCCTCTGCATCACTCTATTAAGCCTCTGCTTCCCTCTCTTGATCCTCTGCATCACTCTATTGAGCCTCTGCATCACTCTCTTGGTCGTCTGCATCACTCTCTTGAGCCTCTGCATTACTCTCTTGAGCCTCTCTATCACTCTCTTGAGGCTCTGCATCACTCTCTTGAGCCTCTGCACCACTCTTTTAAGCCTCTGCATCCCTCTCTTGAGCCTCTGCGTCACTATCAAGAACCTCTGCATCCCTCTCTTGTGCCTCTGCATCTCTCACTTGAGCCTCTGCATCCCTCTCTTCAGCCCCTGCATCCCACTCTTGAGCCTCTGCATCCCTCTCCTGAGCCCCTGCATCCCTCTCTTGATCCTCTGCATCCCTCGCTTGAGCCTCTGCATCATTCTCTTAAGCCTCTGCATCAATCTATTTAGCCTAAGCATCACTCTCGTAAGCCTCTGAATCACTCTCTTGAGCCTCTGCATCCCTCTCTTGAACTCCTGCATCCCTCTCATGAGCCTCTACATCCCTCTCTTGAGCCATTGCATCATTCTCTTGAGCCTCTTCATCACCCTCTTAAGCCTCTGCATTACTCTCTTGAGCCTCTGCATCCCTCTCCTATGCCTCTGCCTCACTCTCTTAAGCCTCTGCATAATTCTCTTGAGCCTCTGCATCACTCTTTTAAGCCTCTGCATCCCTCTCTTGAGCCTCTGCATCACTCTCTTGAACTCCTGCATCCATCTCATGAGCCTTTGCATCCCTCACTTGAGCCTTTGCATCACTTTCTTACGCCTCGGCATCCCTCTCTTGAGCCTCTGCGTCATTCTCAAGAGCCTCTGCATCCCTCTCTTGTGCCTCTGCTTCCCTCACTTGAGCCGCTGCATCCCTCTCTTGAGCCCCTGCATCCCTCTCTTGAGCCTCTGCATCCCTCTCTTGAACCTCTGCATCCCTCTCTTAAGCCCTTGCATCACTCTCTTAAGCCTCTGCATCACTCTCGTAAGCCTCTGAATCACTCTGTTGAGCCTCTGCATCACTCTCCTGAGCCTCTCCGTCACTCTCTTGAGCCTCTGCATCCCTCTCTTAAGCCTCTGCATCATTCTCTTCAGCCTCTGCATTCCTCTCTTAAGCCTCTGCATCACTCTCTTTATCCTCTGCATCCCTCTTTTAAGCCTCTGCATCACTCTCTTCAGCCCCTGTATCATTCTCTTGAGACTCTGCATCCCTCTCATAAGCCTCTACATCATTCTCTTGTGGCTCTGCATCACTCTCTTGAACCTCTGCATCACTCTCTTAAGCCTCTACATCCCTCTCTTGAGCCCTTGCATCCCTCTCATGAGCCTCTGCATCACTCACGTAATCCTCTGAATCACTCTCTTGAGCCTCTGCATCCCTCTCTTGAACTCCTGCATCCCTCTCATGAGCCTCTGCATCCTTCTATTGAGCCTTCGCATCACTCTCTTAAACCACTGCATCCCTCTCTTGAGCCTCTGCATCACTCTCAAGAGCTTCTGCATCCCTCTCTCGAGCCTCTGCATCCCTCTCTTAAGCCTCTGCATCACTCTCTTATGCCTCTGCATCATTCTCTTAAGCCTCTGCATCACTATCTTAAGCCTCTGCATCACTCTCTTAAGCCTCTGAATCACTCTCTTGTGCCTTTGCATCACTCTCTTGAGCCCCTGCATCCCTCTCTCAAGCCTCTGCATCACTCTCTTGAGCCTCTGCATCACCCTCTTAAGCCTCTGCAATACTCTCTTGAGCCCCTGCATCCCTCTCCTAAGCCTCTGCCTCACTCTCTTAAACCTTTGCATCACTCTCTTGAGCCACTGCATCCCTCTCTTGAGCCTCTGCTTCACTCTCTTCAGCCTCTGCATCTCTCTCTTAAGCCTCTGAATCCCTCTCTTGAGGCCTCTGCATAACTCTCCCGAGTCTCTGCATCACTCTCTTGATTCATCACTCTCGATGATTAAAAATCATCGAATTCAGCAATATTTTGACGTTTATCATCCCCTTTTCCTTTATGTGATATAAACAAAATATTATCGAATTAGGCAATATTTTGCCGTTTTTCCACGTTTTTGTGAATTTTCAATTTATTGTTATTAATTCATTATATATACGATAAAAATGATGCAAACACATAATTGTTTAGAAATTAACCATAAACACTTCATTTTCAATCAACTATTTGTTTCTCGTTCAAATACTGAGTAAGATATTGAAAAGGGGAGAAGTTATGTTTTATTGCATATATCGACGTTTCAGGCGGATTAGAGCTGTTTTACGTGTACATCTTCCATCGGTAATATAAACGGAAAATCAGGAACATTTTAGTTAATTCTAATGAAAACACATTGATATTTATCATTTGTATTGGAAACAACATTGTCATATGTCTTTTCTTGGATCTAAATAATACGAAACCTCGCTCTTTGATTTGAAGTTAAAATCCTCATATATGGTAATATAGTGACTTTTTTCACGTTATTCATGTAGTGTGATTATACATAAATATATTCGATTTTACCAATATTTCGATACTACTTCATGTTTTCTCACGATATGTGATTTGGTCTTCAAATCTCAGAATTTCACAAATTTTGCATTTTTAAGCAAGTACTCTTGCATTTTGTTTTGTACTAAAGACATCGAATTTAGCAATATTTTTACCTTTATCATCCACTTTTCCTCTATGTGATTTAAACAAAATATCATCGAATTAGCAAATATTTTGCCGTTTTTCCACGTTTTTTGTCAATTTTCCGTTTATTGTTATTAATAATTAAATATACAATAAAAAAGATGCAAACACATAATTGATCAGAAAATAACCTTAAATACTTCATTTTCAATCATCTATTTGTTTCTCGTTAAAATACTGAGTATGATATTGAAAAGGGGAGAAGTTCTGTTTTTATTGCATATGCAGAGGCTCAAGAGAGTGTTGCAGAGAATCAAGAGAGGGATGCAGAGGCTTAAGAGAATGATGCAGAGGCTCAAGAGAGTGATACAGAGCCTCAAGAGAGTGATAGAGCGGCTCAAGAGAGTGATGCAGAGGCTCAAGAGAGTGATGCAGACAATCATGAGAATGATGCAGAGGATCAAGAGAGGGAAGTAGAGGCCTAAGAGAGGGATGCAGAGGCTCAAGAGAGTGACTCAGAAGATTACGAGAGTGATGCAGAGAATCAAGAGAGTGATGCAGAGAATCACTCTCTTGATCGTCTGCATCACACTCTTCAGCCTCTACATCACTCTCTTGAGCCTCTGCATCCTTTTTTGAGCCTCTACATCTCTTTCTTAAGCCTCTGCATCCCTTTCTTGAGCCTTTGCATTACTCTCTTGAACTCCTCAAGAGAGTGCTCAAGAGTATGATGCAGAGTGATGCAGAGTCTAAAGAGAGTGATGCAGTGGCTCAAGACAGGGATGCAGAGGCTCAAGAAAGGGATGCAGAGGCTTAAGAAAGAGATGCAGAGGCTCAAAAAAGGATGCAGAGGCTCAAGAGAGTGATGTAGAGGCTGAAGAGTGTGATGCAGAGGCTCAAGCAAGTGATGCAGAGGTTCAAGTGAGGGATGCAGAAGCTCAAGTGTTTGATGCAGAGGCACAAGAGAAGGATGCAGAGGCTCTTGAGAGTGATGCAGAGGCAAAAGAGAGGGATGCAGAGGATTAAGAGAGTGATGCAAAGGCTCAAGAAAGTGATGCAGAGGCTCAAGAGAGTGATGCAGGGGATTAATAGAGGGATGCAGAGGCTATAGAGAGTGATGCTGGGGCTTTAGAGAGGGATGCAGAACCTCAAGAGAATCATGTAGACACTCAAGAAAGAAAGGCAGACGCTTAGAGAGTGATGCAGAGGCTCAAGAGAGTGAAGCACAGGTTCAAGAACATGATGTAGAGGCTTAAGAGAGGGATGCAGAGGCTCATGAGTATGATGGAGAGGCTCAAGAGAGTGATGCAGAGAATCAAGAGAGGGATGCAGAGGCTTAC
>NW_025554185.1:0-39220 GCF_020424385.1 Procambarus clarkii | reverse complement strand
GGTGGGCAGCTGGGCAGCAGCTGGCATACTCGACCCTCCAGGGTGGTGTTAGTGGTGGGGCAGCTGGCATACTCGACCCACCAGGGTGGTGTTAGTGGTGGGGTGGGGCAGCTGGCATACTCGACCCTCCAGGGTGGTGTTAGTGGTGGGGCAGCTGGCATACTCGACCCTCCAGGGTGGTGTTAGTGGTAGTGGTGGGGCAGCTGGCATACTCGACCCACCAGGGTGGTGTTAGTGGTGGGGCAGCTGGCATACTCGACCCTCCAGGGTGGTGTTAGTGGTGGGGCAGCTGGCATACTCTGTGGGATATTTGGGTTTGATTCTGATTAATTAATAATTAAAGTAGTAAATTAAATTACGAAGGACCACCCGCTTTTAAAGTAAAGAGGGAAACTGAGAATTTAGATCATTAGATAAAGTTCTAGAGAAAACCAGTGACTATGGATATGACTAGAAAGTATGATCATAAGAATAATTAATGGGCTGTATTATTAAAACCAAACCTCAAACACCTACATTGGGGGGTTATTACTGGAGGTCAGTACGTCCAGGAATCAGTGTGGTTCGTTCACTAATTCTATTAATAATAATCTAATCCTATAATTAATGTTGAATATAATATTATTCATACAAAGAAGAACATGAATATGAGCATAGCAATGAATTACAGTAAATCACACATTATGTTGAAAACATTCTGAATGTATCAAATTGCAAAGTTATGAGTAAAAAGAAATAAGCCTTAGCTGGTAATAGATTCCTTTAGATAACCCTGGCAGTCCTTTTAATCTCCAAGTCTGGTACACCGGCGAATGACACGGTTAACATGGAGAAGACAGCATGAGGAATTCGTCTCTCGAGCTGCAAGATAAATAACTACCAGTAGCAATTGATTTAACTACTCAATACATATTCAAGATTATTGATATCTACAGATAGAATTCTAATCACCTGTTATTAGGTGTTGTCTTGCCGCGTGACGTGCAATCACCCTGTCATTAACACACTTATAAATGATGCATCAAATAAAAGTACTTAACTGTGGGCACTGTGTAAGTATTAAGATTGCCGTAATTACGTATCTCAAATTCAGGTGAGCTTATCCTGGATTAATACGTTTCAAGTTGGCTGATCACGTGTCGTCAGGAACCAAGTCTAGGGGTCCCTTATTTAACACCAGCACTAGTTGAAGCTATTATCTGCAAGGTCGTTCACGCCTCACAGTGGCGGCTTTCATCTGTGGATAGACACACGTGTCCTATTTGCTGGACAGTGGCGTCTTTTGTGAGTACGGTAAGCGTGGCTTTGCCTCCTTCGGTTCCCCACGTGTACTGAGGGTGGCGTCCCTCTACCCACGCCGAGTCGACGTTCATTACACAAATTATTGGCATGAACATTAATATTTCTCGCATTCGCGCTTGAAACTCTAAAGACTGGACGGGTTTATTATTTAGAGGAACGGAATATTATTATTTAACTATTTAAGAATAGTAAAGATATAAGGGAGAGGAATTAATGTCTCCCCATAGCATTCATTGATGACGCTACCTCTATCGCGAGGTAAACGTTTTGATTCTAAAGCTCTATTCGGCTTCTAGTTAGAAAACAATTCGTCTGCAATCAGTTGCCATACAGAATGCTTTAATTATGGAGAATCGTATTTAATTCTCACACAAATTGTATATAATGTGTTTTACTGTAAAGAAATCTGACACAATACTAGCGTCAGATGACGTGAGAATTCTAGCCTAATGCACAGATGAATTATTAGTACAGGAGAATTCTACGAGTTGTTAATTTTACTTACTACAATATTAATATGATTAGTAATAAGTAATGAGAATACAACAATGCTGTATTCGATGTTGGAAATATCCAACATAACTCCGGGGGGGGATTCCCAGGGTCGCAGTGTACTGTGTTGTACTGACCTATCCCGAAGTAAAATTTAAATTAACACATTAGTATGTTAGTAGGTTAGTATGTTAGTACACACATAACGAACGTCCCGGATTTATCAAGGACTTACAAGAATTTGAGTCTTGTTATTCACATGTCAACTGAAACATGTTGTTTGTAGCCTACACAATATTTATAAATTTAACTCTCCCAATTTAAACCAACAGAATCCACAGTGATGCGATATCTTGGGTCATAGTGACATGTAATGTTTCGTTACGTGATATCACATCGTAGCATCATCACAGTTCTCTCAGTGGGAAGTGAAGGAAATTACTCTTCTTCCGAGTTGTAATAGGCTTGCAGTTTCCCTTAGTGGAAACATGCATGAAATAATGAAACATTAAATGATTAAGTTATCGGTAATCAGGAACACTCTAAAGCTCACAATAAACTCAACAACTAGGGTCGCAGTGACATGTAATAGTGTATTACATAGCTGCTGAATCGTAGGTAAACTCAGAATAAGTTCCTAAGAACTGATAACACTATTGTATGATTATACAGTAAAGTGTTATTAGTCATTTAAGATCAAGGAAACTATGACACTACAGTAAGGCCACTGTCTAGGGTCGCTGTGACTTGTAACTATTGAGTTACTAGACAATAACATCACGCAGCATCACGATCACCTCAAATTCAAATGAGGGATTGAATTTAATGTGCACTGCCGTGCAGTAGTCATGCTGACTGATAGTACAATTAATTTGCTAACTAGCTAAAATAGAAAAGTAGAGAACTGAAAAGTTTATTCATTAAAATCAAGGAAAATTCTGAGTCGACAGTGAGATTAGTAGCCTAGTCATTCTGACTTATGAGCTAATTAAATGGTAGCTCATAGGCTTGACACTGTAAACTTGTTAATGCGAAATCACCTTTACATGAATTCGAGTTTATTAAATCAGTCTCTATAAGTATAGTCAACTGTGATTAATGGTGAGTACAGATTAGGCTAGTACTCAGTTGACACTACTAAAGTCCCTAAACCTACCTAAATAAATGGTTTGAATTTCTAACCTACCTAAGTAAGGGACTAAGCTAATTGTGAGCAAAATGTACTCGAATTAACATTGTGAGCAGTATTGAGCTCATTAACAGGTCGAGTTATATTAAACTCGTGAACATGGTGAGCTGTATTGAGCTCGTCAGCAGTGCTGACAGGGTGAGTTACAGTGAACTCGTCAACAGTGTTGACAGGGTGAGCTACAGTGAGCTCGTTAGCTAGTGCTAACAAGGTGAGTTACAGTGAACTCGTCAACAGTGTTGACAGGGTGAGCTACATTGAGCTCGTCAGCAGTGCTGACAGGGTGAGCTACAGTGAGCTCGTTAGCAGTGCTAACAGGGTGAGTTACATGGAACTCGTCAACAGTGTTGACAGGGTGAGCTGCAGTGAGCTCGTCAGCAGTGCTGACAGGGTGAGCTACAGTGAGCTCGTTAGCAGTGCTAACAGGGTGAGTTGCAGTGAACTCGTCAACAGTGTTGACAGGGTGAGCTGCAGTGAGCTCGTTAACAGTTAACAGGGTGAGTTCCATTGAACTCGTCAACAGTGTTGACAGGGTGAGCTACATTGAGCTCGTCAGCAGTGCTGACAGGGTGAGCTACAGTGAGCTCGTTAGCAGTGCTAACAGGGTGAGTTACATTGAACTCGTCAACAGTGTTGACAGGGTGAGCTGCAGTGAGCTCGTTAACAGTTAACAGGGTGAGTTCAGTGAACTCGTCAACAGTGCTGACAGGGTGAGCTCCATGGAGCCCGTTAACAGTTAACAGGGTGAGTTCAGTGAACTCGTCAACAGTGTTGACAGGGTGAGCTACAGTGAGCTCGTTAGCTGGTGCTAACAGGGTGAGTTCAGTGAACTCGAATTAACGAGGTGGAGTTTTGTCATTCAGTTATCTTGGCGAGCAATATTAAGCTCGTGCGCATGGTGAACGAGCACTCATATTATTACGTTAATTCTAAGGTGAGCTATGTTAAGCTCATGAAGCATGTTAATTAACAATGCTAATGTTTAACGGTAATGCATTAAACATATTAGTTCTCTGGAAATTCACTTACATATTAGTAAGTTTGCAAGTTTGTTCGTGCTGCGCTCCTACACTAAATAAGCAGAAACGAAAGAAAAACAACTCAAACAATTAATGCAAGTATTTATCACTAACTCTTAGTGCAGAAAACATGGTATTAAGAAGGTTTTCTTGGCAAACCTTTAAGCGCAAGTATAGTGGACCAGTGGTCCTAGTGAATTTATTATTAAATTCAGGAAATGCCAGTGGCATTGAGTGCTAGATTCTCTAGCCTAACATTCTTATTTCCTAGGGAGTACTAGATTCTCTAGCCTAACATTACAATTTAACTAGGAAGACTGAGTGTGGTCAATTACTACTTGTCGAGAATAATTCTAGGTCTGCAGTGAATTCAAGCGCTTGGTCGCTGTGACTTGTACTTGTTTGAGTACGGACCATTGGTTATCACTGAGAGCTATGAAACATCTCGGCGAGTATCAATTGCACTACATTCAATCTGAGTTTATTACTCAGCTGTGTTTCTCCCTTTAGCTTGTTGCTGGAGAATTGATTTACTGCTGACTAATTTATTATTGGCAGGCTTAGGCTTGTTCACATTCAGAACTTTACCAGTAAGTAAGTAGCCTCCTGCAGATTGGAGCATATTCATTCCCAATCGTTTAACATGTCCAGTTATAAACTGGTAATAGTAGTCGGCTCCTACTAGTACATCTACATTGTTAAGGCGGTCAGACATTAATTTGTTGTCAGCCAAATTAATTTCACGTTCCTGCAGGAAGTGGGCTGTGTACCCCAGACCCTTAATATTTAAGTCTAAAGGTATTTGATCTACAACAATGGCTTGGACAGCCTTGGCTTGACTACCTAGTCGTACAAGCGGTTGAACTACTGTGTATTCATGGGTTCCTCGATTTATCATGGCCCCTGACAAGTTTAATTTTACCTGTCCTATTGGTTGTAAATTAAGTGCCTCTGCTGCCCTTTGAGTAATGAAAGTTCTCTGGGAACCTTGATCAAATAGTCCACGTATGGTGATCTTGGCTCCTCTGTTCTTCACTTGAAGTTGGGCAGTAGGCAAAGCAGCATCCACTTGAGATGCTTGTGAAGTTACGCTGTACACATCTCGCACCTTGCAACACTGTACTGGTGTAGATTCTCTACGTCCTATTCTAGGATTGACATAATTAGTCTTAACTAATTTGCACAGTGCAGCATGATGCTTGCCCCTTCTACACCTGTTGCAGGTGTTCAGTGGGGTGTCACAGCTGTTAACATTATGTGGTTTGAGACACCTAGTACATTTGTGTAACTGTTTGAGTCGTCTGACTCTTGTGTCTCTATTAGGATAATTAGTACACTTGTACAGAGAATGTTTTTGATTGCAAAACAAGCACATTCCCCATCCTACAGTTCGTTTAGGTGTTACCGGTTTAGGTAAAACAGTATTAGCAGGTTGTGATGGTTTTGCTGCTTGCATTTGCTTGTTGTTTATTCTCTTGTGAGTACTTGGTGTACTCTGGGGAACCATTAACAGGCTCTTGGGAGTGCTCTTTGGACTATTAGGTCTCTTAGGAGCACCTGTGGAGTTATTAGCAGTGCTCTTTGGACTATTAGGTCTCTTAGGAGCACCTGTGGGACTCTTAGGTCTCACTGATGAATCAGTATTTGACTGATTGTTGTTACATTGATTATTAGCACCTTTGTTACCTAGTGACAGTGTCACTTTAGAAGTTTCAGGTAAGGAAACTGATGTAGGTACAGTTTTGGTGCATTCAGATTCAGCATTAATTGCTTGGTCTGCTGTATGATTGCTCATATTACGCAAACCTGTAAATATATCCTGCATTGACAGGGTATTACCATTCGGGCATACATATAGTTTATTAAGTGTGTCACCAGACAATTTTCTCTGGATGATAATTTTAGTCATCCACTCAGTAGTTGGGTGATCCACCTCTTTACTGAAAGAATTTATCAGTGACTCAAGCTGAAAACTAAAGTCTTGTAAAGAGTCAACTGATTGTTCTGGTGAAGATAAATTTAATAATTGGTGCACAAGGTTTATAATAGTCTTCTCATTGTTAGCACTTACTTTAGAAGGTTGTTGTGAGCAATTGTGACCATTACTTGTGTTGCTTAAGGCTTCTTGTGTAACCTCAGCTTTGATCACAGCTTCGACTGCTGCCGCAGCATTAGCTTTATCATTTTCTGGTTCAGATTCACTGATCATTGCAGCTTCACATGTTTCATCTGCAGCTTCATCTGTTTCTCTGGGTTCTGGTGTTAAGCTAGTTAATTCAGTAGCATTATGTATTGAACTTATAGAATCCAGGGAACATTGAGAAGAGTGGTCTGAAATTTGATCAGACTCTGTAAACAAATCATCACATGAAGCTGTATTAGATGAGAGGTTAGAAAATGAAGGTTGATCTTCAGTTGCTGATCTTGTATAGTGATCAGCATTGATTAGAGGATTCCCCTCGTCTTGATTTAGCTCAAGTATTTCATCTGAGCTGAGTGTTAACCTGGATACAGGTCTATTAATGAACTGATCTATCCACTCGGGAATATCTAGTCTCGCAAGCACTTTATCATATTGGTCTAACCTGGTTTGAACGATACATTCATAGTCATCAAGTTCAGATTCTGTTAGACATAAGTCGTCTGAGACAGTATGACCGGCCTGGAGTAAATTCCTGTGGGACTCGATTACAGTCTTGATATAGTCATATCTTTTGTTAGCGTACTTTATGGAACTTGCTATTTTGTAGACGTAATCTGGGTCAGTTTCTACACAGTTGTCACATTTCATAAACTGTTTTCCTAGCTGGAGTTGAAGAGCTATCAAGAATCTTGCGTTCCTTTCTAAAGGATTCATTCTTGCGGTAAATTGAGCCTGATAGGGCTTATGTAGCTAGTGGTATAGCTATAGTCTGCTCCTTGATGCAGAGCAGGTATTATTATTGACAGCTTGATAGGGCTTATGTAGCTAGTGGTATAGCTATGGTGTCTGCTCCTTGATGTAGAGCAGGTATAAGTGTTAACAGCCTAATATTTCTTGAGGCTGGTTGTAATTTACCTCATTTAGAGGTTAGCTACCTACCTAGTAATAAGCAACTAAGATTTGAGTGGTACCTTGGTCTCACTACAGGTGTTCCTCAGCTTAGCTCTTCTAAATCAGCCTCGGATGGGTAGTGGACTTACAGTAACACTCAAAGACATACATAGAAATATGCAATAAAATAATTACACAATAAATGGTTAATCCCACCCTTGATAGGGTCAGCACAAAAGAATAATATGTGTCACTAACTAGCTCAAGCCTAGTCGTGAGAATTTCTACTTGAGAAACTACTACTATATTTAGTCTGTGCTTGTGCCAAATTCAACACAATCACAGCCTAAATTGCTACCTAATGAAGGTTGGCAAAGATTATATTATGGTGCAGTAATGTGCAAATAATTGTGCTGTGTTTTTGGGTTTTTTGTATTTTATATAATATACACTTGTGTAATTATGTGTATAAGAAATTAAATGAACACAAAAGAATTAATTGTGTTTGGCAAGTATTCTACTGCCGTAAATATTATCTAACTCCTGAATGTACTCCTAATTGTGGAATAAAATATTATCAGGGTTAGTAATGATTAACTAGTATGAGATCAGTAATTTATATTAGTATACTGGATCCCTAAATGTTAATGATCCACTGACTTGAGTGAATCAGTAATTATAACATGAATTCAGGCTATAATGGACAGTCTGCTGACAGCCATATATTGAAACATTGGTATAGCCTAAATGGTTAACACTTAATTGGTGTTAGTGATTAATATAAGGTTATGAGCTGTTGCTCTTGGTGACCTAAAGATTCTACTTCAGTATGAAGTGTAGGTCTAAATGTTGTGGGTAATTGGTTATGACCCACTAAAGCTATGTATAAGGTAGCTGTTAGTGTGATCTAGGCTAACTGGTGTGTTACACTGTTAGTTGACACAATTAATTAAATAGTTAGTCTAGCTTCTATCACACAAGGATTAGTTATTAATGGTTAATATTTTAATTATAAATTTAATGCCTATCCGGTTCGATAAGGACCATAATGTGGGATATTAGGGTTTGATTCTGATTAATTAATAATTAAAGTAGTAAATTAAATTACGAAGGACCACCCGCTTTTAAAGTAAAGAGGGAAACTGAGAATTTAGATCATTAGATAAAGTTCTAGAGAAAACCAGTGACTATGGATATGACTAGAAAGTATGATCATAAGAATAATTAATGGGCTGTATTATTAAAAACCAAACCTCAAACACCTACATTGGGGGTTATTACTGGAGGTCAGTACGTCCAGGAATCAGTGTGGTTCGTTCACTAATTCTATTAATAATAATCTAATCCTATAATTAATGTTGATATAATATTATTCATACAAAGAAGAACATGAATATGAGCATAGCAATGAATTACAGTAAATCACACATTATGTTGAAAACATTCTGAATGTATCAAATTGCAAAGTTATGAGTAAAAGGAAATAAGCCTTAGCTGGTAATAGATTCCTTTAGATAACCCTGGCAGTCCTTTTAATCTCCAAGTCTGGTACACCGGCGAATGACACGGTTAACATGGAGAAGACAGCATGAGGAATTCGTCTCTCGAGCTGCAAGATAAATAACTACCAGTAGCAATTGATTTAACTACTCAATACATATTCAAGATTATTGATATCTACAGATAGAATTCTAATCACCTGTTATTAGGTGTTGTCTTGCCGCGTGACGTGCAATCACCCTGTCATTAACACACTTATAAATGATGCATCAAATAAAAGTACTTAACTGTGGGCACTGTGTAAGTATTAAGATTGCCGTAATTACGTATCTCAAATTCAGGTGAGCTTATCCTGGATTAATACGTTTCAAGTTGGCTGATCACGTGTCGTCAGGAACCAAGTCTAGGGGTCCCTTATTTAACACCAGCACTAGTTGAAGCTATTATCTGCAAGGTCGTTCACGCCTCACAGTGGCGGCTTTCATCTGTGGATAGACACACGTGTCCTATTTGCTGGACAGTGGCGTCTTTTGTGAGTACGGTAAGCGTGGCTTTGCCTCCTTCGGTTCCCCACGTGTACTGAGGGTGGCGTCCCTCTACCCACGCCGAGTCGACGTTCATTACACAAATTATTGGCATGAACATTAATATTTCTCGCATTCGCGCTTGAAACTCTAAAGACTGGACGGGTTTATTATTTAGAGGAACGGAATATTATTATTTAACTATTTAAGAATAGTAAAGATATAAGGGAGAGGAATTAATGTCTCCCCATAGCATTCATTGATGACGCTACCTCTATCGCGAGGTAAACGTTTTGATTCTAAAGCTCTATTCGGCTTCTAGTTAGAAAACAATTCGTCTGCAATCAGTTGCCATACAGAATGCTTTAATTATGGAGAATCGTATTTAATTCTCACACAAATTGTATATAATGTGTTTTACTGTAAAGAAATCTGACACAATACTAGCGTCAGATGACGTGAGAATTCTAGCCTAATGCACAGATGAATTATTAGTACAGGAGAATTCTACGAGTTGTTAATTTTACTTACTACAATATTAATATGATTAGTAATAAGTAATGAGAATACAACAATGCTGTATTCGATGTTGGAAATATCCAACATACTCGACCCACCAGGGTGGTGTTAGTGGTGGGGCAGCTGGCATACTCGACCCACCAGGGTGGTGTTAGTGGTGGGGCAGCTGGCATACTCGACCCACCAGGAAATAACTGGGAGTAAATTTCATTTCATGTCAAAGGACTAAATTTGCTCAATAACTTGCAATCTGAAGTGAATGCATCGTGAAATTCCGAAATAACAATAAGAGTATGTTAGATAACATGTTGAATGTTATAGTGTATTTACTTCACAAGACACCTCCAGAGAAGGCTACACAAAGCTGTTTAATACCGTCCTACGCAAGTCACTAGTATTTTAAATTTTTAAATATTACCCCGAGGGGCGAACTATTGGGCAGCGCCACACATCCTGTGAGTGGACACACGCCATAGTGACAGTATTGGGCAGCGCCACTCATCCTGTGAGTGGACACACCGCCATAGTGACAGTATTGGGCAGCGCCACACATCCTGTGAGTGGACACACCGCCATAGTGACAGTATTGGGCAGCGCCACTCATCCTGTGAGTGGACACACCGCCATAGTGACAGTATTGGGCAGCGCCACACATCCTGTGAGTGGACACACCGCCATAGTGACAGTATTGGGCAGCGCCACTCATCCTGTGAGTGGACACACCGCCATAGTGACAGTATTGGGCAGCGCCACTCATCCTGTGAGTGGACACACCGCCATAGTGACAGTATTGGGCAGCGCCACTCATCCTGTGAGTGGACACACCACCATAGTGACAGTATTGGGCAGCGCCACTCATCCTGTGAGTGGACACACCGCCATAGTGACAGTATTGGGCAGCGCCACTCATCCTGTGAGTGGACACACCGCCATAGTGACAGTATTGGGCAGCGCCACTCATCCTGTGAGTGGACACACCGCCATAGTGACAGTATTGGGCAGCGCCACTCATCCTGTGAGTGGACACACCGTCATAGTGACAGTATTGGGCAGCACTCATCCTGTGAGTGGACACACCGTCATAGTGACAGTATTGGGCAGCGTCACTCATCCTGTGAGTGGACACACCGCCATAGTGACAGTATTGGGCAGCGCCACTCATCCTGTGCGTGGACACACCGCCATAGTGACAGTATTGGGCAGCGCCACTCATCCTGTGCGTGGACACACACACCGCCATAGTGACAGTATTGGGCAGCGCCACTCATCCTGTGAGTGGACACACCGCCATAGTGACAGTATTGGGCAGCGCCACTCATCCTGTGAGTGGACACACCGCCATAGTGACAGTATTGGGCAGCGTCACTCATCCTGTGAGTGGACACACCGCCATAGTGACAGTATTGGGCAGTGCCACTCATCCTGTGAGTGGACACACCGCCATAGTGACAGTATTGGGCAGCGCCACTCATCCTGTGAGTGGACACACCGTCATAGTGACAGTATTGGGCAGCGGCACTCATCCTGTGAGTGGACACACCGTCATAGTGACAGTATTGGGCAGCGTCACTCATCCTGTGAGTGGACACACCGCCATAGTGACAGTATTGGGCAGCGCCACTCATCCTGTGCGTGGACACACCGCCATAGTGACAGTATTGGGCAGCGCCACTCATCCTGTGCGTGGACACACCGCCATAGTGACAGTATTGGGCAGCGCCACTCATCCTGTGCGTGGACACACCGCCATAGTGACAGTATTGGGCAGCGCCACTCATCCTGTGCGTGGACACACCGCCATAGTGACAGTATTGGGCAGCGCCACTCATCCTGTGCGTGGACACACACACCGCCATAGTGACAGTATTGGGCAGCGCCACTCATCCTGTGCGTGGACACACCGCCATAGTGACAGTATTGGGCAGCGCCACTCATCCTGTGCGTGGACACACACACCGCCATAGTGACAGTATTGGGCAGCGCCACTCATCCTGTGCGTGGACACACACACCGCCATAGCAGCATGTACAACACTCCCCAATAGGAAGAAAACCCGCCAGTGTTGAAGTGGTCTAGATTAATATTTCCCATTTTTTTTTGTATTATGAAGGTCTTGATGAGATGAGGTCTGTCATGTCCGTTTTTGTGGTAATTTGAGGCCCCTCGACCGTTCCTTGTCTGAGACTTGACGAAGACCAGGGAGGATACATGTCACTGTGGGCTGAACCTTTCACTGTGGACTGAACCTTTCACTGTGGGCTGAACCTTTCACTGTGGGCTGAACCTTTCACTGTGGGCTGAACCTTTCAATGTGGGCTGAACCTTTCACTGTGGGCTGAACCTTTCAATGTGGGCTGAACCTTTCACTGTGGGCTGAACCTTTCACTGTGGGCTGAAGTAGTCTTGTAAATGACGTCTAAATGTCTGGATACATTACCCCGAGGGGGAGGGAGGTGGGTGTGCTGGAGCACCACTTCTCTTCCCTCAAGTAATCAGTTATCTTGATTACACCTGTTGCTCACAGGTAATTTTCTGTTCAGTCTGGTGCAATATGGTGCTGTCAAGATGGTCGCTGGCGAGTACTGTTGTGTTCTATGTGGAGGGTCTTGCACTGTTGTGTTCTACGTGGAAGGTCTTGTACTGTTGTGTTCTACATGGAAGGTCTTGTACTGTTGTGTTCTACGTGGAAGGTCTTGCACTGTTGTGTTCTACATGGAAGGTCTTGCACTGTTGTGTTCTACATGGAAGGTCTTGTACTGTTGTGTTCTACATGGAAGGTCTTGCACTGTTGTGTTCTACGTGGAAGGTCTTGTACTGTTGTGTTCTACGTGGAAGGTCTTGTACTGTTGTGTTCTACATGGAAGGTCTTGTACTGTTGTGTTCTACATGGAAGGTCTTGTACTGTTGTGTTCTACGTGGAAGGTCTTGCACTGTCGTGTTCTACATGGAAGGTCTTGCACTGTCGTGTTCTACATGGAGGGTCTTGCACTGTCGTGTTCTACATGGAAGGTCTTGCACTGTCGTGTTCTACATGGAAGGTCTTGCACTGTTGTGTTCTACATGGAAGGTCTTGCACTGTTGTGTTCTACATGGAAGGTCTTGCACTGTCGTGTTCTACATGGAAGGTCTTGCACTGTCGTGTTCTACATGGAAGGTCTTGCACTGTTGTGTTCTACATGGAAGGTCTTGCACTGTCGTGTTCTACATGGAAGGTCTTGCATGGTAAACACTGATTACCTTCCTCTCTCTCTCTGACCTCTGCATCAACCACTGACATAAAGATATCACACATTGATATCACGACGTCTACCACAACGTGGTCCGTGACGGTGTCTTCTACGTCACCGACGTCTACCACAACGTGGTCCGTGACGGTGTCTTCTACGTCACCGACGTCTACCACAACGTGGTCCGTGACGGTGTCTTCTACGTCACCGACGTCTACCACAACGTCTTGGCCCTAAAATGTATCCCTCTGGCAACCTGTTCACAACGGTTAATTTTCCAGTTTGGTTTTATCCCGTTTAGAGCCATTTTCCTGTCTTGTGTTGGTGTATAAGAAGTGTGATGGTTTATCATTCAAATATTTGTACTCTCATTCCCCGTGCTGGGGGCTGCTGGTGGCTGCTGGGGGCTGCTGGAGGCTGCTGGTGGCTGCTGGAAGCTGCTGGTGGCTGCTGGTGGCTGCTGGGGGCTGCTGGAGGCTGCTGGTGGCTGCTGGTGGCTGCTGGAAGCTGCTGGTGGCTGCTGGTGGCTGCTGGTGGCTGCTGGTGGCTGCTGGGGGCTGCTGGAGGCTGCTGGGGGCTGCTGGACGCTGCTGGAAGCTGCTGGTGGCTGCTGGAGGCTGCTGGGGGCTGCTGGTGGCTGCTGGAAGCTGCTGGTGGCTGCTGGGGGCTGCTGGTGGCTGCTGGGGGCTGCTGGAGGCTGCTGGGGGCTGCTGGAGGCTGCTGGTGGCTGCTGGTGGCTGCTGGGGGCTGCTGGGGCTGCTGGTGGCTGCTGGTGGCTGCTGGGGGCTGCTGGTGGCTGCTGGAGGCTGCTGGGGCTGCTGGGGGCTGCTGGTGGCTGCTGGGGGCTGCTGGTGGCTGCTGGAGGCTGCTAAGGCTGCTGGTGGCTGCTGGAGGCTGCTGGTGGCTGCTGGGGCTGCTGCTGGAGGCTGCTGGGGGCTGGGGCTGCTGGAGGGCTGCTGGAAGCTGCTGGAGGCTGCTGGTGGCTGCTGGAAGCTGCTGGGGGCTGCTGGGGCTGCTGGGTGGCTGCTGGAAGCTGCTGGTGGCTGCTGGTGCCTGCTGGAAGCTGCTGGTGGCTGCTGGTGGCTGCTGGAAGCTGCTGGTGGCTGCTAGGGGCTGCTGGTGGCTGCTGGGGCTGCTGTTGGCTGCTGGAAGCTGCTGGTGGCTGCTGGAGCTGCTGGTGGCTGCTGGTTGCTGCTGGAGGCTGCTGGGGCTGCTGGGGGCTGTTGGTGGCTGCTGGAGGCTGCTGGTGGCTGCTGGTGGCTGCTGGGGGCTGCTGGGGGCTGCTGGTGGCTGCTGGGGGCTGCTGGGGCTGCTGGTGGCTGGTGGAGACTGGTGGTGGCTGCTGGGGGCTGCTGGTGCTGCTGGTGGATGCTGGAGGCTGCTGGATGCTGGTGGCTGCTGGTGGCTGCTGGTGGCTGCTGGAGGCTGCTGGGGGCTGCTGGCTGCTGGAGGCTGCTGGGGCTGCTGCTGGCGGTGTCTGCTGGGGGCTGCTGGTGGCTGCTGGGGGCTGCTGGTGGCTGCTGGTGGCTGCTGGAGGCTGCTGGTGGCTGCTGGGGGCTGCTGGTGGCTGCTGGAAGCTGCTGGTGGCTGCTGGTGGCTGCTGGAGGCTGCTGGGGCTGCTGGGGGCTGCTGGGGCTGCTGGTGGCTGCTGGAGGCTGCTGGTGGCTGCTGGTGGCTGCTGGGGGCTGCTGTGGGCTGCTGGTTGCTGCTGGTGGCTGCTGGTGGCTGCTGGGGCTGCTGGGGGCTGCTGGTGGCTGCTGGTGGCTGCTGGGGGCTGCTGGAGGCTGCTGGTGGCTGCTGGGGGCTGCTGGTGGCGGTGGCTGCTGCGGGCTGCTGGTGGCTGCTGGAGGCTGCTGGTGGCTGCTGGTGGCTGCTGGGGGCTGCTGGGGGCTGCTGGAAGCTGCTGGTGGCTGCTGGTGGCTGCTGGTGGCTGCTGGGGGCTGCTGGTGCTGCTGGTGGCTGCTGGGGGCTGCTGGGTGGCTGCTGGTGGCTGCTGGGGGCTGCTGGGGGCTGCTGGGGGCTGCTGGTGGCTGCTGGTGGCTGCTGTAGCTGCTGGTGGCTGCTGGTGGCTGCTAGGCTGCTGGTGGCTGCTGGTGGCTGCTGGTGGCTGCTGGTGGCTGCTGCTGGGTGGCTGCTGGGGGCTGGCTGCTGGTGGCTGCTGGGGGCTGCTGGTGCTGGTGGCTGCTGGGGGCTGCCGGAGGCTGCTGGAGGCTGCTGGTGGCTGCTGGTGGCTGCTGGAAGCTGCTGGTGGCTGCTGGGGGCTGCTGGTGGGTGCTGGGGGCTGCTGGTGCTGCTGGGGGCTGCTGGTGGCTGCTGGAAGCTGCTGGTGGCTGCTGGAAGCTGCTGGCTGCTGGTGGCTGCTAGGGGGCTGCTGGTGGCTGCTGGAAGCTGCTGGTGGTGCTGCTGGTGGCTGCTGGTGGCTGCTGGGGGCTGCTGGGGGCTGCTGGAAGCTGCTGGAGGCTGCTGGTGGCTGCTGGTGGCTGCTGGGGGCTGCTGGGGGCTGCTGGTGGCTGCTGGGGGCTGCTGGTGGCTGCTGGTGGCTGCTGGGGGGCTGCTGGGGGGTGCTGGGGCTGCTGGTGGGTGCTGGGGGCTGCTGGTGGCTGCTGGTGGGCTGCTGGTGCTGCTGGGGGCTGCTGGTGGCTGCTGGTGGCTGCTGGTGGCTGCTGGTGGCTGCTGGTGGCTGCTGCTGGTGGCTGTGGGGCTGCTGTGGGCTGCTGGAGGCTGCTGGTGGCTGCTGGTGGCTGCTGGTGGCTGCTGGTGCTGCTGGTGGCTGCTGGGGGCTGCTGGTGGCTGCTGGTGGCTGCTGGTGGCTGCTGGAGGCTGCTGGGGCTGCTGGTGGCTGCTGGTGGCTGCTGGTGGCTGCTGGAGGCTGCTGGTGGCTGCTGGTGGCTGCTGGTGGCTCCTGGGGGCTGCTGGTGGCTGCTGGGGGCTGCTGGGGGCTGCTGGTGGCTGCTGGTGGCTCCTGGGGGCTGCTGGTGGCTGCTGGTGGCTGCTGGTGGCTGCTGGTGCTGCTGGTGGCTGCTGGTGGCTGCTGGTGGCTCCTGGGGGCTGCTGGTGGCTGCTGGGGGCTGCTGGTGGCTGCTGGTGGCTGCTGGTGGCTGCTGGTGGCTGCTGGAGGCTGCTGGGGGCTGCTGGTGGCTGCTGCAGGCTGCTGGAGGCTGCTGCAGGCTGCTGGTCCCATCCCAAATCCTTATCCTGACCCCTTCCAAGTGCTATATAGTCGTAATGGTTTGGCAGTCTCCCCTGATAGTTGCCGTCCCTTAATATTCAGGTACGACCTGCCTCACACTGTCTGGCCAGCGGAGTCGGACACACACAGTCAATGCCGCTTTCTACTTTATTGACTTGCAAAACACATTTGTAAATTCCAGTGAGGTTGCTTGGGGGGGTGACGAAACATTCTGACTCGCGCTCATGTTGAATGTTTAATGTGGAATATTTAGAGTCCACGCATGACAGTGTAACGAGAAGTGACACTTAATGTACACTGAACACTGCTATTACTTCGTGGACACTGAACACTGCTATTACTTCGTGAACACTGAACACTGCTATTACTTCGTGGACACTGAACACCGCTATTACTTCGTGGACACTGAACACTGCTATTACTTCGTGAACACTGAACACTGCTATTACTTCGTGTACTTCGTGGACACTGAACACTGCTATTACTTCGTGAACACTGAACACTGCTATTACTTCGTGGACACTGAACACCGCTATTACTTCGTGAACACTGAACACTGCTATTACTTCGTGAACACTGAACACTGCTATTACTTCGTGGACACTGAACACACTGAACACCGCTATTACTTCGTGACACTGAACACTGCTATTACTTCGTGAACACTGAACACCGCTATTACTTCGTGGACACTGAACACCGCTATTACTTCGTGAACACTGAACACCGCTATTACTTCGTGGACACTGAACACTGCTATTACTTCGTGAACACTGAACACTGCTATTACTTCGTGAACACTGAACACTGCTATTACTTCGTGGACACTGAACACCGCTATTACTTCGTGAACACTGAACACCGCTATTACTTCGTGGACACTGAACACCGCTATTACTTCGTGGACACTGAACACCGCTATTACTTCGTGGACACTGAACACCGCTATTACTTCGTGGACACTGAACACCGCTATTACTTCGTGGACACTTATGAACTCCAGGTAGCCTGGTGGAGCGAGTCTACCAGGTGAGAGTTATTCTGCTCACCTGACCACAGATTAAGACGTCAGGGAAGGCAGTTTATTAACTAAACGTCAGTGAGTGACTTATAAGAACACAAGCCTAAGAGGAGCATCTGATAAAAGTTGGATGGAATGAGATGTCGACATTATTGACGTGACGCTGATAGAGAGGGTAACATGTCACTTGAGTTACCACAGTCTCAGGAGTGGACGTTACGTCGTTGGCCTGCTGGGAAGAGGGAAGAATATAATCCTCTGTTTAGTGAGCGAGTGGAGGCTACTTGTTATGAAGTGTGAGGAAGCTGTAAGGGACGTCGTACGCTATTTCTCTGTGATGTGAAATTATTAGAGGCGGCCTGAAGCCTGGATGGGGAGTCACTCCTGTGGGAACTCTAATATGTGTGTTCCTGCAAGTGGAGGGAAATATGTAGGCGTTTCTGTGTGAAGCCTGCCAGGTCACTTCGTGTACTCAAGTCACGACTGGGAGGAGTTTTGAGAGACAGTCCCAAAGGACTTTTGTGGGTGGCCTGATTGAGCGGCACCATTGTGGACCATCAGTGGGAAGTGTCGCCACCTCGTCATTTCTGCCGTAAGATCTCATTAGAAAGTAAGTAAGTAATTATCAAAAGAAGGCACCAAACCTGGAAGGCTATGTAGCACCATCAAATGTGCGGAATAATCAGAGGGCGCTAAATATCACCAAGGATGCCAAGACGAGAACAAAAACGCATAAGGCGAATGATATCAAAAGTATCCAAGTCACCAAGAATTCTATTGAGGGACAGGTGACCGTGCTCGTCCTGGAAGTCAGGACATTCAAGATGGACATGCACGACTGTAAGAGGGACAACGCAATTAAGACAATAAGGAGCAGGGCGGCGCTCCATCAAATGACCATGGGTTAAGCGAGTATGGCCAATACGCAACCACACCAGAGCTGTTTCCCATCGCCGGTTACGGTGGTAGGAGGACGGCCACGAGGAAACACAACATTTAAGAGTACGTAGTTTGTTACCAGTAACAGACAACCAAGAAGCCTGCCAACGGGTAAGGACTGAGGAATGGATAACCGGGTAAAAGTCGGAATATGGAATACCTTTACGAGAGATAGGACAAGAGCGGACAGCTTCCTTGGCGGCAGCATCCGCACGCTCATTTAAAGACACACCAATATGGCTGGGAACCCAACAAAACTCAACCGACTTAAATTTACTGTGAACAAGAAACAGCCAATGCTGGATCTCGACAACTACTGGATGAACCGGATTAAAGGACCCGAGAGCCATGAGGGCACTACGAGAGTCAACAACAACTACAAAGGAAGACTGACAACAAGAAAGCAGGAGACGAAGAGCATAGAGAATAGCATAAAGCTCCGCTGTGAAGATGCTAGTCTCCGGAGGTAAGCGACACATATAAGTGCGATCAGGAAAAACAACAGAGTAGCCAACACCGTCCGCAGACTTCGACCCATCGGTGAAGACAGAAACGGAGCGGGAGTGAGAAGAAAAGTGCTCAAGGAAAAGGCGTTTTAGAACCGTAGGAGGGGTAAAAGTTTTAGTGATGCGGGTCAAGGATGTACTAAACTGTGGAAGGGGTACTCTCCATGGGGGCAAAGAAGGAACAACACGAGGAGAAACATTAGAAATACGAACGGAAAGAGAATCCTGTAAACAGGAACCGCAGGAGGGGTAAAAGTTAAAGCACGACAGAGGCAAGAGGAAGGATGTTGTAAGGACCATGCAAGATAGCAAAGACAGTAGCGATCACGGTGGTCCTGGAGAGACAGGAAGCCAGTGTCAACATACAAGCTAAGGACGGGAGTCGAACGAAAGGCACCAAAACTGAGGAGCAACCCATTATGGTGCAAAGCATCAAGACGGCGAAGAGTAGAGAGGAATGTAAAGCAAGAAGAGTGCGCTTATCCCCTCCCCAAGAAGTATGGGACAAGACCCGAAGGAGGGTAAGGGCCTTAGAGCACTCAACACGGAGGTAAGAGATATGGGGAGACCAAGACAAACGAGTGTCAAGGAATAACCCCAAAAGCTTCGCGGAATCTTTGTACTCAAGGTGTGAGATTTTTTTTCTACGCCTACCTCCCTTAGGAGGTGGACTACAAGTTTAAAGTCTGCTCACGGCAGTTAAGCATGAGTCCAATAGAAAAAGGAAAAGTGGGAGCAAACCGCCAGGCCTCCACCACCAGGGGTGAAAACCTGTCCACAATAGGCCGCTGGCTCCTCCTAGTTAAACAGGACGTTAAAACTAATAAAGGGTAACCGACGGGTTCTCACAATCAAATATTTATATTTGATGTGGCGCTATGAATTGGAATTCGAATTCCCAAGAACAGCCGCCTTATCAAAATCACATCAGCATTAATAATATGCAGAAATATGGTGGATAATATGGTTGAAGGGTTGACATCAAAGACCGTTTTCTATAACATAACAATTATTAATAACAAGAGACTAACTACTACATTACCGAGTTTACGTTACGTTAATGTCCATCCAGTGGCACGATAACAAACAGCTAAATAGCAACCCTTGCTGTGAGGCTGCATACTGAACTAACCTGAACACAGGTGTGCCCACTGATGATGCAATATTGCAAATCAAAGAAAAATATCACAGACTAAGTTACACCACAGCGAATGGTTACGTTATTGTACATCAAGTGGCATTTGCAACACAGCTATTCAACAGCCCCTCGAGAAGTGACAGCAGGCTCCATCTTGCTGACACTTCGGGCTGACATCATGAACTAACTGAACAAATGAAGGATATCCACTGAAGACACAAGCATGCAATCAATAGTATCTCGGTTTCCCTGACAGCTACTATAATCACAAACTTAGGGGTCCTCCCGCCCCCCAGGACCCACGTAACTAGGCGGGTAGTCCAACAGTGACCCTCCCCCTATCACAACCTAGTGTGAACACACTTTGCAACTCCCTACAAGAAGTTGCCCTGTTGTAAACAGTAACAAAGACAGGCAAGGCGGGATTCTGGGACACAGCTCCACAAATCCCTAGATTACTCTACTCTCGTCACCAGACGACAACCAAAAGAAATTGCCTTAAGTGATTAATTACGTTAATTGACTGATCGCAGCAGTCAGCAACAAAGTACTACGGTAATCACAAACAATTGTCTCACACTAGACAACAACATGATGATATTCTACGTTAATCTTTAACACTTGTCTCTCTTGTTAACAATAACTCAAACTTATATTTCATCACACTTGACTCCTTGCAAGCATTCAGTGAGTAATTCTCAATTAAGGTCAAACGGACCACTAATTACATCCCCATTGAGTTACGTTAACTAAGCCTACCCTAACTTGGTAGCTTCTCAACAGTCTGTGTCAAAAATTTACTAGTGAGTGTTAATTACCCTAATTAATTCGCTAATTAATTCTGAGCAATTAATTAACTGTCACCAGGACCGATAATTAATCATCCAGAAATACGTCTCACTCCGCACTGCCTAAGCAGGTCTCATCAAACACTGTGAATTCACAGGAAAGGAGTTAATTACCCCTAATTAACAAGATGTGCCACTAATCCACTGTCCTCAGACAGGATATGATTAATACAACGATTTATGCTAGCTCCATGACCTCACTTTACCGAGTCATCGGAGCTCTCCAGATGCTAATTACTCCACTAATTAGCATGAGCCACTAATTGCTATACCCCAGAAAGGTAATTAGTCTCGAGCAAATTACGTTAACACAAATACTGACAGCCTCTGACAGATCCTCTCCCACTACGTGAATTCATGATGAGAAGGCTAATTACATAATTAGCTAGAGTGGTCAATTAGTTGTCACACGGACAATTAATTGCTCCCAAGACGTATCTCACTCAAGCTCAACGCTGTTCTCTCTCATAACAGCCCTCACTCACTCCACAGTAAGTGTGCACCCCTTTATCCAGTTAATTCCCCAATTATTAACTCACTGAATCCTTAAGTCCTCAACACAACTTAAAGAAACAAAGTAACCCCAGTGTTACATAGGTCACACTACAATGGCATGCAACAACACAAATGCATTGCCCACATATGGTTGCGGCTACTGCAACTCGTTAATTACTGTGCCCACACAATAATGACACACGGTTGTGCAACACACAAGAGTATACCAATATTACTGCCCCCCTTTTCTTGCACCCGTTGCAAAGGACTACTGTGAACACACACTTACCTCAGCAAGGCAATTAACCCATCAATTGCCTGCTCTCATTAAGTACTGTAAATTCCCCTGAATAATCTTAGAGGTCCCTTAAACCCTCAACACAGTTCCTAGGACAGTAATATCGTATAACTGATAACAACACTGCACAAACCTGCAACATAATGATGCCGTCAGCATACCCCACATGCTAATGACATCATTAGGCAATCAGTCAGCAATCACATCTACTGACTCACCACACAACACAGTACATAAAGCATGCAAATGAGCACATAGAAATGGCATTCACATAATCAATGAAAATTATATCATCAGGTAAATGTAACTCTAACTACACAGACCTCAGGGGTCCCCACTGATATCCCTGCAACCTGGCCTGCCTACCCCTAATGAATATAATTTTACGGTACACTATGGCATTAATCCAGTCTGAACGATTATATAGAATCGACAGGCTGGATCACTTATATGGTAAATCTCTACACTGACCGGTTACATACTCTAGTCAGTCTATATATATATATACATTATGATACTACAGTGTGGTCCCGTGTATAACATCTATCTCCAGGTACCGCCCTACCAATCACCTGGACGTGCTACAAACAACTGTCTCTCGGCTGCTTCTCTAGCCTGGCGAGGCTCTGAGACAACTCTTACCGGGAATTTCCACCGGTACTCATCACACTGTACACAATGATAATAGTACTCACGTCTCTGGATATTCACCACAATCCTTTTCCTGGTCACTACCTCTCTGGCGGTAAACACCTAGCTCACTCCTCATGCGTCGACAAGATGTGGCCCTAGGCTGTCCCGGGAAAGTGGCCAAGGCATGTGGCCACCGCGTGGCCCGCAGCGCCCCTCCCGAGCTGAGAGGGGGGGGGGGTGGGGTGGGGTGGTGGTAGCCAGCGCGCGGGCAGGCAGGTGGGTAGCCGGCGCGCGGGCCGAGCCGAGCCGAGCCGGGCCGGGCCGAGCCGAGCCGGGCCGGGCCGAGCGGCTGGGTACCCACGGGTAGCGCATGACGTCATAGCACCCCATCCGGCTGAGCTGGTGCGCGGGGTGGGGTGGGGTTTGGCCATGCGGGTGGCCTGGGGTGGCCCCCCCCCCGGGCAGCTGGCCAAGGTGGGCTGCGCGGGTGGCCGCGCACATGGGTGCCTCGGGCTGGCAGGCTGCCGCCCACAGGCGTACACACGCGGATGGGGAATCACTAACAACGCCATCAAACCAGAGCCTGCTTTGCTCTACACTGGGGTGACAATGGCCGGCGGCGTCCCCACACTGATGCAGCCTGGCGGAATTCAAAGTCCAACATGGGCCCGTAATATCACACTCACTTACACTGCCCAACACCAATTGTCCATTGCCACTAGACAGGATGCTCAGACCCGAGGGATGAGGGATCAATCTGATACACCATGAGGCTCTGCCAGCTGCCTCATGGGTTAACACTGCAACTGTCTCTTAGTTTGTCACATCAGCCCCAATTTCACGCAAATTTGGGCCTAGACACAACCCCTGATGGCAGGAGTGCCATGCTCGCTGAGTAATTTGGACAACAGAAGCGATTAACGGGGTGGAGGTGGCCGGCCTGCCACCTCCACCAGTCACTTCTTCCTCCGCTTGCCGCCCAATTCAAAGTGCCACTCTGGCGGGCAGGGAAACTCAAATACCCATACCTCCTCCCTTACTTTGTCTAGACCAATCAGCCCAAAGCCGGCACGGCTCCCTCGTGCCGCTCCCAATCACAGCTCTTTGCGCCAAAACTCGGCTTGGAACACAGGTGCCTAAACCAATCACATGCCTCCGTCACCCTCAGGCGTCCTGTGACGTCACAAGGAGGGGGAGGCCTAAAAGACAGTGGCGTACTGTCTCCCATGTTGGGGGGGGGGGGAAAGGCAACGTTCACCCCACTGTCCCTGCCCCCCTGTAAAACCGTTGGGAGAGTCAAGTACCTCCCCTCATCCTATTTCACAGAAACAGGAAAATTTCTGTAATTCTCTCTACAGAGCAATCACAGACTTCTAACCAGTCCCAACCGACAGTCCTTAACATAAGCTTTCATTCAACACCCAACAAGTATATGTTAGTTTGAAAGCTTCAGTTTCTAGAGTGACTAGCCTAATCTAGAAACTAGGAAAACTAGCTGAGGGAATCTAGATTCCCTCACACAAGGGGATGACCATAAAGTGACAAAGAGGGACGAAGAACGACCTGTTTCCGAGTAAAAGTCGTGGCACAAGTCTTAGAAGTAGAGAACTTGAAGCGATGATCGGTGGCCCAAGACAACACGACATCAATCGCAAGTTGAAGCCGGCGCTGAAGGAGAGGCGAATCATCACCCTGACAGCAAAGGGTAAGATCATCGACATAGAGAGCGGAGAAGCCACCTGAAGGAAGAGAGGAAAGAAGACTATTGAGGGCAACCAGAAAAAGAGCAGTGCTCAGAACACTACCCTGGGGCACACCTTCGTATTGCTGAAAAGAGGCAGAGAGAGTGGTACCAAGTCGCACCCGAAAGGAACGACAAGAGAGGAAGCTGCAGAGAAAGAGAGGGAGACAACCACAAAGGCCAAAAGAATGAAATGGGATAGAATATGATATCGCCAAGTGGTGTCGCAAGCCTTTTCCAGGTCAAAAAGGATGGCAACAACGGAGGTCTTCGCAGCAAAAGCAGTACGAATATAGACCTCCAAGTTCACCAGGACATCTGTCGTGCTGCAGCACTTGCGGAAACCAAATTGAGAAGGGGAGAGGAGGTGATGGTGTTCCAGGAACCACATCAGACGAACGTTAACCATACGTTCAAAGAGTTTGCAGACACAACTTGTGAGGGCAATAGGGCGAAAGTCCTTAGGAGAAGTTCCCAGAGACCCTGGTTTGCGAACAGGGAGGACAACGGCATCGAGCCAGTCCTCAGGGACTGACGACGACTCCCAGATCCAATTATACAGACTCAGTAAATACTGAGACGTGCACGGAGGGAGATGGCGAAGCATCTCATAATGAATACCATCGGAGCCCGCCGCCGTTGAACCGCAGAGGGCCAGGGCAGAACGAAGTTCAGAGAGAGAGAAGGGATCGTTATAGGGAAGTCGAAGACGAGTGCAGAAATCTAAAGGACGAGACTCAAGGACAGGTTTACGAAGAAGGAAAGATTGGGGAAGATGAAGACCGGAGCTAACAGAAGGAAAGTGGGAACCCAGTTCGGTAGCGACCTGCAACGGGTCCACCACAAGAGTACTACGGAGGTGAAGGACCGTTGAAACATCAGGAACAAACTTACCCGCTATCTTGCGGATACGCTTCCAGATCTGTGGCAGAGGAGTTTCGGACGTAATGGTCGAGACATAAGATGCCCAACATTCACGTTTAGCCATACTGATGGCCCTACGGGCCACCGCATTCGCTTTCCGAATGTAAAGAAAAGAATCGGCCGTCTGCCAACGGCGGTGCCACTTCCAAGCTGTACGCTTACAGCGGACAGCTCAAGCACAGTCTGCATTCCACCAGGGAACGCACTTCCGTGGATCCCGAGAGGAAGAGCGAGGAATAGAGCGGAGGGCAGCGTCGAAGACAGTGTCATGAAAAAGGAGGAGAGCACGAGGGAGAGGCAGAAGGGAGAGGTCAGAGAGAGCAGCACTGAGGGTAAATAGGTTCCAGTCCGCTTTAGCAAACTGCCACCTAGGGAAGGAGAGGGAAGGGCGAAAAGAGAAAAAGGAAACAAGGATGGGGAAATGGTCACTGCCATGGAGGTCATCAAGAACCTGCCACGTGAAATCTAAGTAAAGAGAAGAAGAGCAGAGAGAAAGATCAAGACAGGAAAGGGTGCGAGTCTGAGAGTCCAAATGAGTGGGCTCACCAGAATTCAGAAGAGACAGGGAAGAAGAGAGGATAAACGGCTCCAGAAGGCGACCTCGGGTATTCGTCAGAATATCACCCCAAAGAGAATGACGACAATTGAAATCACCCAGCAGGAGCACAGGCTCCGGCAAGGAGTCCAGTAGGTGTTTCAGATCAGGAAGAGAAAGCAGCACACTCGGGGGGAGATAAATGGAACAAACTGTGTACCATTTCCCCACAAAGATACGAGCAGCAGAACAATGGAGAGGCGAAGGAAAAAGTAAGGGGACAAAGGGAACATCAGTGCGAATCAAGAGAGCAGAAGAATTAGGAGCCCCAGCAACAGCTGGGAAGGGGGGGGGGGGAGAGAAAGGAATAGCCACGAAAGCGACCAGGACGAGCACCAAGCATCAGCTCCTGGAGACAGACACAAAGGGGCGAAAACCGCGAAATCAGAAACTGGAGTTCGAGGAAATTGGCGGCGGGGAGAATCAATAGATGGAGGAGAAGGATGGGAAGGAGGATCGGAGGGAGACGAGGAAGAAGACACTGGAGAAATGACAGACCGGGTAGAAAGAAGGGGAACCCCAGACAGAGGACCAGGAGGGGGACCCTTCAGGACAGAACTCAAAGGAACAGAGGAGGGGGCAGTGGGCGTATCAGGGTCCAAGACCCGGAAACGGTTGTGAGTCTGAGGAAGGTGGGAAGGTGGGAAGGATGAGGAAAGGAAGATCGCAACACGCGAGCATAAGAGATGTTAGCATAAGGCGGGAGCCGGCGAACCTGGCGCCTCGCCTCAGGAAAAGATAAAAACTCCCGGTGCTTCAAGTTGAGGACGGCTGCCTCAAGCTTGTAATGGATACAGGCACGGGAGAAGGTAGGATGGGCCTCACCACAGTTGAGGCAGCGAGCCTGGGGAGAAGTGCACTCCGACTTAGAGTGACCTTCGCCCCCACACAAAGGACAGAGAGAGACAGTCCCAGAGCAGCAGAGGGCACCATGCCCAAACTTCCAGCACTTGTTACAAAGCCGAGGAGAAGGATTATAGGTTAAGTAATAATTGATTACAATTATTACTTAACCTATACCGTTGATAGGTTAAGTAATAATTGTAAATAAGAAGCAATAAGATGCTTATCTTAACATACTAAGAAGGTTAGGTGAGGTCGGTGTTTTCTATGAAGCTTTTCAAGGTAAACTAAAATATTCACAATCAATTAGTATGTCACATATGCACTTATTAAATAAGCCAATATTGACTGTAAGCAAGTGCGAGAACGGGTTGCGAGACGTTGGGTACAACAGTTCTACGGGTGCAAGAGTATGCCTCCTCAAGCACCCGGGCATCAAAATAGAAGAAGTCCAAAGAAATAACCAAAACAAGCAAAAGGTCGGCAGGAAACAACAAGCAAATAGGAGAAGAGGGGGAGAAAAACGAAACATAAGGAAAAGGAAAAGCGATCCGGCACAATTAGAGAAGACAGCAGCAGGAGTGCAAGGCCACAAAAGGACAGAGGACTGTCCCACGGAGCATCACACCCCGGCAGCAGTCTACTAAGCCCTCTCACACGCCAACAGGCCGGATGGGGAGGGGGTCATTAGAAAGCATTAGTGTTTATTAATTGATCGTGTGCCCAGTGATCATAGAGAACGTATATGAATATAGAGTAGATATAACAGGGTAGATTAAGGCAGCGTCTTGGATCTTCTCGGACGTAGGTTCGAACCCTCGTCACGGCCCTTGTGGATTTGTTCATAGGGTAGATATTTTATTAAGATAGTTAAGAGATATAAGGAGTTACAGATGAGAGGACATGCTGGCGCCAGGAGAAGCACATCTTTGCTCACCTGTGGTCAATAAGAGACTGAGTTGCCCCAGGGCGTGCCTTTGAGGTTGATTTCGGCGTGGACTCGCCCAGAATGGGGGAGTACCCACCGCAGTTGAACCGACACGGAGCGACGTCGGATGGCGAGATTTAGTGTTGGCATATAAGTTTATTATTTATGTTTAATTTGGAAAAGTGTTATTATGGTTATTATGGCATGATAGTGAAATTACAGTTTGTATGGGAGAAGTTTGTGAAGGAAGTTTGCATCTGAAGAAGATTATATGGTGAACTTCAAGTTGAGGAGCCCATGGATAGAGCTGAACGTCTAGTGTAGGGAAGCTACACGTTTCTTTGGTGAAGCCGTTTGGAGGAGCTTCACTGACATTCAAGTGGGACTTCATGTGCAGCAGATTGGAAGGACTGCAGGAGTACCTACATGATTTTGAGGACCCAGATAAATGTTCTTAGCAGTGGTCCTCGAGGAATAGAACAGAGAATCATATGGACACATTGAGTTGTTTGAGAGAGTACTTGATTGTGTTTTGGCATGAGAGGCGCATAAGGTGGGATATTGATTTATTTTCTTGTTGGAGATATGTATATATAGTTGTGCCAGGTATTTCTGCCCCAAGCAGTGAGGGAGCAGTAGGCTGCGAGCGGAAGATGGAGCAGCAGCCTAATGCGGTTTATGTGATGAAGGTCTGAGGTGATATTGGAGTGTTATCAGTTGGTAGCAGCCTAGGGTGCTTATGCTGCACTGTAATATTAGTATTCTTATATTTTCTTATATATGTTTTTATGTAATAAATGTTTGTATGTTAACAGCTGATTTTGTCCTTGTCCTGGTGAGGCTTCGTGGATAGTGAGAGAGAGACATACGGTTACAAACTGGGTGACAGTGATCAGTAAGAACATAAAAGCGACATAGATCATCCCACAATAAGGAGAGTGTGGGGGGGGGGGAGTCACGGCGGCTCGAGTGGGTGTGTACTCATGACAACTTGGCCTTCGTGGACACTAAACACTCGGCTATTACTTCATCAACACTGAACACTCTGATATTACTTCTTGGACTCTGAACACTGAACTATTACTTCCTGGACACTGAACACTGGACTACTACTTAGTGGACACTGAACATTCAAGTATTAGTGGACATGTGTTGGAAACCTGTTCGTGGACACTTGTTGAGCATTAACACTAACAACGTACCGGTCACGGCCTTGATTAACTGTATTTAAATTAGTTTGGTTTGGGAGCGTATTAGCATACGTGTTCGAGCGTGTGAATGGTGTCAATATACATATGTATATCTCTATACACGGAGAGGAGAATGCGTTAGGAATACCAAGTGTCCCATATTTACACCGCATTAAGTATTAAATACGGGGAAGTATTGTACTGGGACTTAAGAAATATAGTAGAAATAGTGTTGTAAAGTGTTTTGGAAGAAGATTGTTAATGTTATCACCTCCAGTATTAGTGTTATTGTTATCCTTCATCTTACTACTTGTTATCATATTCTAAGACGACAGTTAAGGGTAAGGTAATACTTATTACAGTTTAACCTGACTTGGGGACCTGTAGTGCAAGTAGTTTGGGAATTCACATGATAACTTGATAGTTCCTCGCTGCATGTTCATATTGTTCATCAAGCATTTGGGCGTTACTTTGTGAACACAGTGTTGAACACTTGGTTCTTGGGTAACAGTGTTGAACACTTGGTTAACAGTGTTGAACACTTGGTTAACAGTGTTGAACACTTGGTTAACAGTGTTGAACACTTGGTTAACAGTGTTGAACACTTGGTTAACAGTGTTGAACACTTGGTTAACAGTGTTGAACACTTGGTTAACAGTGTTGAACACTTGGTTAACAGTGTTGAACACTTGGTTAACAGTGTTCAACACTCGGTTAACAGTGTTCAACACTTGGTTAACAGTGTTCAACACTTGGTTAACAGTGTTCAACACTTGATTAACAGTGTTCAACACTTGGTTAACAGTGTTCAACACTTGGTTAACAGTGTTCAACACTTGGTTAACAGTGTTCAACACTTGGTTAACAGTGTTGAACACTTGGTTAACAGTGTTGAACACTTGGTTAACAGTGTTCAACACTCGGTAAACAGTGTTGAACACTCGGTTAAAAGTGTTGAACACTCGGTTAACAGTGTTGAACACTCGGTTAACAGTGTTGAACACTCGGTTAACAGTGTTGAACACTCGGTTAAAAGTGTTGAACACTCGGTTAAAAGTGTTCAACACTCGGTTAACAGTGTTCAACACTCGGTTAACAGTGTTCAACACTCGGTTAACAGTGTTCAACACTCGGTTAACAGTGTTCAACACTCGGTTAACAGTGTTCAACACTCGGTTAAAAGTGTTCAACACTCGGTTAAAAGTGTTCAACACTCGATTAACAGTGTTCAACACTCGGTTAAAAGTGTTCAACACTCGGTTAAAAGTGTTCAACACTCGATTAACAGTGTTCAACACTCGGTTAACAGTGTTCAACACTCGATTAACAGTGTTCAACACTCGGTTAACAGTGTTCAACACTCGGTTAACAGTGTTCAACACTCGGTTAACAGTGTTCAACACTCGGTTAAAAGTGTTCAACACTCGGTTAAAAGTGTTCAACACTCGATTAACAGTGTTCAACACTCGGTTAAAAGTGTTCAACACTCGATTAACAGTGTTCAACACTCGGTTAACAGTGTTCAACACTCGGTTAACAGTGTTCAACACTCGGTTAACAGTGTTCAACACTTGGTTTATGGGCAACACATTGTTGTCCCTTCATTTGGACCTGGGGGGGGGGGGGGGATTAACAGGAATGGACTGCCCGTGGAAGCCTTGTGACAGTTGTGACCAGTGACCGTTGGACGTGATAACGGCTCGGTGTGAGTGAATCCGTAAACAGTAGCCGTTTATGAGGCTACTGATGAGACAACCGAGGTCCGGGTCAGCAAGTGCTCCTTCTCATATTCGCCTGTGAAGTGGCAAGTGGAGTGTTGACTTTGACCCTGGAAAGGGAGTTCTTTATTTAACTGTGTACTAGACTATATGAAGGGGAGTACAGTGTGTCAATTTGCTAGGTACGTGATGCTAAAAAATCGCCCATCACACAGGATGGTTAGTCATACAGAGGCATGTGATCAGTAGTCTGCACTGGCAGACTCCGGGTGCATTATGAGGATATCATCAACACAGGAGTGAATAAGGCAGCAGTGGTACTAAAAGTCCCCATCTCGCAGGATGGTTAGTCGAAGAGAGGCATGTGAACAGAAGTCTGCATTGGCAAACTATTCGTTTAAAAACTAGTGTTAAAGTCTATGGACTGGGAACTGAGCATTTTACCTCCACAGACATGACGGAGGGACAGCGCCGACCCCAGACCGCTTGTGACACTCTTGTGAAAATCACCACTAATGCTTCAAGTGTTAATGAGGCTAGCCCTATGTGTCTGGCCTGAGTGGCCTCCGGCCTCGAGCCGGTAAACAGACATTCCCGCGTATACATAGACATTGTTAGACCTACTGGTTGCTGACGGTAAGGTTCACATTGCTAACAGTAATGTCTCATGACGCCTCCTGGGAGCTGGATAACAGTTTCCTTTTGAACATTTGAACAGTAGAGACAAATACTGTATTGTGTGTCGTCTCTAAACTGTCTGCTGGTTTGTAAGTGTGACTATAACTAATATAATAGTATATAATATAATGACTATAACTGACTATAACAATATATAAGCGGCACTCCGGAAGGATGCCACTATAGTTCAGGCTTAGAGTAGCCTGCTAAGTGTGGCACGTCGAGGAGACCACAGACTGGAGGACTGTGACCACACCCACACTGGTCAACACCAGCCCCCAGAGACGCTCCCACACCCACACTGGTCAACACCAGCCCCCAGAGACGCTCCCACACCCACACTGGTCAACACCAGCCCCCAGAGACGCTCCCACACCCACACTGGTCAACACCAGCCCCCAGAGACGCTCCCACACCCACACTGGTCAACACCAGCCCCCAGAGACGCTCCCACACCCACCGCCTGTCAACCACAACAATAACTTAACATACTCCTGTGTGCCCTTAAGGCTGTGGCACGGTGGAGTTAGCAGAGATTGGAGTTGTGTGGCGAGTGTGTCCGTGTGTGTGTGTGTGTAGCTCCGGGTCATGATCAGTCAGACTGTGTCTCCAGGCTGGTGGCTCTTGACACTCACATATGTATATCCAGCTTTGTGCTCTCCAGTAGCTGTTGACAGGTGAAGTCCAGACGTTTTGGCAATGTTAGTTTCAACCAGTCAGTTGACCTTTGTTTTATGGTCGGCAGTTGTGTCCTTAAAGAGGGAGAGAGAGAGAGAGAGAGGGAGAGCTCCCGAGTTCAATTCCCGGGTGAAACAGAAATGATTGGGCACGTTTCCTTTCACCTCATGCCTCTTATGTTCATATATGAACATTTATGAAGTTAAACAAGTAGTGTGAGGCTGGCTCCTGGAGAAGGTCGGTGGTTGGACTTTGGGAGGGCCAAGGAATAAGCCTAAACTGTACACAGGCTTCCTGTCCTCGACAAAAGAAAGCAAATTATAACCTTAAAACCTCATAAAAACCAGATTTACTCCCATCTTAAGTACACACCACTCTACTGCTCCAGCATAATATATACTCTCTCTTTACAAGGTGGAGAACCATTGAGTACCCCAAGACGCCTTCTGGCCAAGGTGGAGAACCATTGAGTACCCCAAGACGCTTTCTGGCCAAGGTGGAGAACCATTGAGTACATGAGTACCCCAAGACGCCTTCTGGCCAAGGTGGAGAACCATTGAGTACCCCAAGACGCCTTCTGGCCAAGGTGGAGAACCATTGAGTACCCCAAGACGCCTTCTGGCCAAGGTGGAGAACCATTGAGTACCCCAAGACGCTTTCTGGCCAAGGTGGAGAACCATTGAGTACCCCAAGACGCCTTCTGGCCAAGGTGGAGAACCATTGAGTACCCCAAGACGCCTTCTGGCCAAGGTGGAGAACCATTGAGTACCCCAAGACGCTTTCTGGCCAAGGTGGAGAACCATTGAGTACCCCAAGACGACCTTCTGGCCAAGGTGGAGAACCATTGAGTACCCCAAGACGCCTTCTGGCCAAGGTGGAGAACCATTGAGTACCCCAAGACGCCTTCTGGCCAAGGTGGAGAACCATTGAGTACCCCAAGACGCCTTCTGGCCAAGGTGGAGAACCATTGAGTACCCCAAGACGCCTTCTGGCCAAGGTGGAGAACCATTGAGTACCCCAAGACGCCTTCTGGCCAAGGTGGAGAACCATTGAGTACCCCAAGACGCTTTCTGGCCAAGGTGGAGAACCATTGAGTACCCCAAGACGCCTTCTGGCCAAGGTGGAGAACCATTGAGTACCCCAAGACGCCTTCTGGCCAAGGTGGAGAACCATTGAGTACCCCAAGACGCCTTCTGGCCAAGGTGGAGAACCATTGAGTACCCCAAGACGCTTTCTGGCCAAGGTCGAGAACCATACATTATATCAAGACCACACCAGATCTGGCCATCAAGACCACACCAGACCTGACCATCAAGACCACACCAGACCTGACCATCAAGACCACACCAGACCTGACCATCAAGACCACACCAGACCTGACCATCAAGACCACACCAGACCTGACCATCAAGACCACACCAGACCTGAGCATCAAGACCACACCAGACCTGACCATCAAGACCACACCAGACCTGACCATCAAGACCACACCAGACCTGACCATCAAGACCACACCAGACCTGACCATCAAGACCACACCAGACCTGTTCATCAAGACCACACCAGACCTGACCATCAAGACCACACCAGACCTGACCATCAAGACCACACCAGACCTGGTCATCAAGACCAAACCAGACCTGGTCATCAAGACCACACCAGACCTGGTCATCAAGACCACACCAGACCTGACCATCAAGACCACACCAGACCTGACCATCAAGACCACACCAGACCTGGTCATCAAGACCACACCAGACCTGGTCATCAAGACCACACCAGACCTGACCATCAAGACCACACCAGACCTGGTCATCAAGACCACACCAGACCTAACCATCAAGACCACACCAGACCTGGTCATCAAGACCACACCAGACCTGACCATCAAGACCACACCAGACCTGGTCATCAAGACCACACCAGACCTGACCATCAAGACCACATCAGACCTGACCATCAAGACCACATCAGACCTGGTCATCAAGACCACATCAGACCTGGTCATCAAGACCACACCAGACCTGACCATCAAGACCACATCAGACCTGGTCATCAAGACCACACCAGACCTGGTCATCAAGACCACACCAGACCTGAGCATCAAGACCACACCAGACCTGAGCATCAAGACCACACCAGACCTGACCATCAAGACCACACCAGACCTGACCATCAAGACCACACCAGACCTGGTCATCAAGACCACACCAGACCTGAGCATCAAGACCACACCAGACCTGACCATCAAGACCACACCAGACCTGACCATCAAGACCACACCAGACCTGACCATCAAGACCACACCAGACCTGACCATCAAGACCACATCAGACCTGACCATCAAGACCACACCAGACCTGACCATCAAGACCACACCAGACCTGACCATCAAGACCACACCAGACCTGAGCATCAAGACCACATCAGACCTGACCATCAAGACCACACCAGACCTGAGCATCAAGACCACATCAGACCTGAGCATCAAGACCACATCAGACCTGGTCATCAAGACCACATCAGACCTGACCATCAAGACCACATCAGACCTGGTCATCAAGACCACACCAGACCTGGTCATCAAGACCACACCAGACCTGACCATCAAGACCACACCAGACCTGACCATCAAGACCACACCAGACCTGACAATCTTGGAATAATGAATATAAAATGTGGCTGTGGCAGTGAGGTGAGAATGACGTCACAGAGGCGAGGACTGGAGACAGTGAGGTCAGGAGGTGGAGGTCAAGCTCTTAAGGTCAGGAGGTGGAGGTCAAGCTCTTAAGGTCAGGAGGTGGAGGTCCAGCTCTTAAGGTCAGGAGGTGGAGGTCAAGCTCTTAAGGTCAGGAGGTGGAGGTCAAGCTCTTAAGGTCAGGAGGTGGAGGTCAAGCTCTTAAGGTCAGGAGTGGAGGTCAAGCTCTTAAGGTCAGGAGGTGGAGGTCAAGCTCTTAAGGTCAGGAGGTGGAGGTCAAGCTCTTAAGGTCAGGAGGTGGAGGTCAAGCTCTTAAGGTCAGGAGGTGGAGGTCAAGCTCTTAAGGTCAGGAGGTGGAGGTCAAGCTCTTAAGGTCAGGAGGTGGAGGTCAAGCTCTTAAGGTCAGGAGGTGGAGGTCAAGCTCTTAAGGTCAGGAGGTGGAGGTCAAGCTCTTAAGGTCAGGAGGTGGAGGTCAAGCTCTTAAGGTCAGGAGGTGGAGGTCAAGCTCTTAAGGTCAGGAGGTGGAGGTCAAGCTCTTAAGGTCAGGAGGTGGAGGTCAAGCTCTTAAGGTCAGGAGGTGGAGGTCAAGCTCTTAAGGTCAGGAGGTGGAGGTCAAGCTCTTAAGGTCAGGAGGTGGAGGTCAAGCTCTTAAGGTCAGGAGGTGGAGGTCAAGCTCTTAAGGTCAGGAGGTGGAGGTCAAGCTCTTAAGGTCAGGAGGTGGAGGTCAAGCTCTTAAGGTCAGGAGGTGGAGGTCCAGCTCTTAAGGTCAGGAGGTGGAGGTCCAGCTCTTAAGGTCAGGAGGTGGAGGTGGTGGGAACATCTGGTTTAGTCGGGACGCCTGCAAGGTCACTATACCCGTCCTCCCAGTACCCCCAGTACCCTGCTGGTCCTCCCAGTACCTCCAGTACCCTGCTGGGGCTCCCAGTACCCCCAGTACCCTGCTGGTGCTCCCAGTACCCTGCTAGTGCTCCCAGTACCCTGCTGGTCCTCCTAGTACCCTGCTGGTACTCCCAGTACCCTGCTGGTGCTCCCAGTACCCTGCTGGTGCTCCCAGTACCCCCAGTACCCTGCTGGGGCTCCCAGTACCCCCAGTACCCTGCTGGGGCTCCCAGTACCCCCAGTACCCTGCTAGTGCTCCCAGTACCCTGCTGGTCCTCCCAGTACCCTGCTAGTGCTCCCAGTACCCTGCTAGTGCTCCCAGTACCCTGCTGGGGCTCCTAGTACCTCCAGTACCCTGCTGGTGCTCCCAGTACCCCCAGTACCCTGCTGGGGCTCCCAGTACCTCCAGTACCCTGCTGGGGCTCCCAGTACCCTGCTGGTGCTCCCAGTACCCTGCTGGGGCTCCCAGTACCCTGCTGGTGCTCCCAGTACCCTGCTGGTACTCCCAGTACCCTGCTGGTGCTCCCAGTACCCTGCTGGTGCTCCCAGTACCTCCAGTACCCTACTGGTGCTCCCAGTACCTCCAGTACCCTGCTGGTGCTCCCAGTACCCTGCTGGTGCTCCCAGTACCCTGCTGGTGCTCCCAGTACCCTGCTGGTGCTCCCAGTACCCTGCTGGGGCTCCCAGTACCTCCAGTACCCTACTGGTGCTCCCAGTACCCTGCTGGTGCACCCAGTACCCTGCTGGTGCTCCCAGTACCTCCAGTACCCTACTGGTGCTCCCAGTACTCTGCTGGTGCTCCCAGTACCCTGCTGGTGCTCCCAGTACCCTGCTGGTGCTCCCAGTACCTCCAGTACCCTACTGGTGCTCCCAGTACCCTGCTGGGGCTCCCAGTACCCTGCTGGGGCTCCCAGTACCCTGCTGGGGCTCCCAGTACCCTACTGGTGCTCCCAGTACCCTGCTGGGGCTCCCAGTACCCTGCTGGTGCTCCCAGTACCCTGCTGGTGCTCCCAGTACCCTGCTGGTGCTCCCAGTACCCTGCTGGTGCTCCCAGTACCCTGCTGGTGCTCCCAGTACCTCCAGTACCCTGCTGGTGCTCCCAGTACCCTGCTGGTGCTCCCAGTACCCTGCTGGTGCTCCCAGTACCTCCAGTACCCTACTGGTGCTCCCAGTACCCTGCTGGTGCTCCCAGTACCCTGCTGGTGCTCCCAGTACCCTGCTGGTGCTCCCAGTACCCTGCTGGTGCTCCCAGTACCCTGCTGGTGCTCCCAGTACCCTGCTGGTGCTCCCAGTACCCTGCTGGTGCTCCCAGTACCCTGCTGGTGCTCCCAGTACCCTGCTGGTACTCCCAGTACCCTGCTGGTGCTCCCAGTCCCCTGCTGGTGCTCCCAGTACCCTGCTGGTGCTCCCAGTACCTCCAGTACCCTACTGGTGCTCCCAGTACCCTGCTGGGGCTCCCAGTACCTGCTGGGGCTCCCAGTACCCTGCTGGGCTCCCAGTACCTCCAGTACCCTACTGCTGCTCCCAGTACCCTGCTGGTGCTCCCAGTACCCTGCTGGTGCTCCCAGTACCCTGCTGGTGCTCCCAGTACCCTGCTGGGGCTCCCAGTACCCTGCTGGTGCTCCCAGTACCCTGCTGGTGCTCCCAGTACCCCCAGTACCCTGCTGGTGCTCCCAGTACCTGCTGGTGCTCCCAGTACCCTGCTGGTGCTCCCAGTACCCTGCTGGTGCTCCCAGTACCCTGCTGGTGCTCCCAGTACCCTGCTGGTGCTCCCAGTACCCTGCTGGTGCTCCCAGTACCCTGCTGGTGCTCCCAGTACCCTGCTGGTACTCCCAGTACCCTGCTGGTGCTCCCAGTACCTTGCTGGTACTCCCAGTACCTTGCTGGTACTCCCAGTACCCTGATGGTGCTCCCAGTATCCTGCTGGTGCTCCAGTACCCTGCTGGTGCTCCCAGTACCCCCAGTACCCTACTGGTGCTCCCAGTACCCTGCTGGTGCTCCAGTACCCTGCTGGGGCTCCCAGTACCCTGCTGGTGCTCCCAGTACCCTGCTGGTGCTCCCAGTACCCTGCTGGTGCTCCCAGTACCCTGCTGGTGCTCCCAGTACCCTGCTGGTGCTCCCAGTACCCTGCTGGTGCTCCCAGTGCCCTGCTGGGGCTCCCAGTACCCTGCTGGGGCTCCCAGTACCCTGCTGGTGCTCCCAGTACCCCCAGTACCCTGCTGGTGCTCCCAGTACCCTGCTGGTGCTCCCAGTACCCTGGTGCTCCCAGTACCCTGCTGGGGCTCCCAGTACCCTGCTGGGGCTCCCAGTACCCTGCTGGTGCTCCCAGTACCCTGCTGGTGCTCCCAGTACCCTGCTGGTGCTCCCAGTACCCTGCTGGTGCTCCCAGTACCCTGCTGGTGCTCCCAGTACCCTGCTGGTGCTCCCAGTACCCTGCTGGGGCTCCCAGTACCCTATTGGTGCTCCCAGTACCCTGCTGGTGCTCCCAGTACCCTGCTGGTGCTCCCAGTACCCTGCTGGTGCTCCCAGTACCCTGCTGGTGCTCCCAGTACCCTGCTGGTGCTCCCAGTACCCTGCTGGTGCTCCCAGTACCCTGCTGGTGCTCCCAGTACCCTGCTGGGGCTCCCAGTACCCTGCTGGTGCTCCCAGTACCCTACTGGTGCTCCCAGTACCCTGCTGGTGCTCCCAGTACCCTGCTGGTGCTCCCAGTACCCTACTGGTGCTCCCAGTACCCTGCTGGTGCTCCCAGTACCCAGTAGGACACTCACCAGACACATAATAGTGCACCAGGACAGGATACCTATTAAACACAAGGTAGTAGTACTAGTAGTAGGCATCCATCAGTCTCAGGAGACTATGGAGTCGCGCCCTGGGTGTCGGTCTGGAGTGGCCTCACCAGGGCACAAAGCCAGGGTAGGTTGATACGGAGGAGAAGCTGTTACCCATGCAGCAGGTCCCCCCTCTCAACGGCGCCGAAAGTCTCCAATGGAAAGGCAAACTCCAATACGATTGTTTCCAGCGCCTTCACAGGAACTGTGAGCTCCGGAGTTGACCTCGAAGTTGGTGATAAAAGGCTCAGGGACTCTAAACCCGGAGACCGCCGTGGTCGTGGCCGGAGAAGTACGCAAGTTATTATCAATGAAGGCACCAAGCCGGGAAGGCTATGTAGCACCAGGGCCGGAGAAGAACCACCCCATCAAGGGTATGAACGACCCCAGCCTCCTGAAGCAGAGCCTGGGCCCGCACGACCCCCGGGAGGTGGACGGCCCGGTCCCGCACCTACGAGTCCCAGACAGAGATCGTCACACCCCTCTTTCACCCGAGGCCGGCCTCCTTCAAGGCCAAGCAGAAGGAAGAGTGATAATTATTAATAATAAATGTGTGTTTGTCCACCGTTGGTGGACAAACACATTTGGTGATAGCAAACATTCCCGCCCATTTCTGTCCCGTCCAATAATTCGTACCCGAAACTTGCGAGTGTGAGTCAAGAAGGAAGCCACCTATACTACCGAGAACTTTAATGGGACACATCGCACGTCACAAGCTCACAGACCTGACGCAACATGGGTAGAGTCCGCTGGGTCCCGGTGGTGTGGGGGGGCCTGCTGCCCCACGGCACAGGGTACGGGGCATGAGTTCCGAGTGGGTAGCCCAGGCTCACAACATGCCCCTCCCACAACTCGCCTTAAGCCTTACCCTACCCTACTAGCGACCCCTGGAACACTACTCGCCAATCAGTTTAGAGCCACGTCCCCCCAATTACTGCTGGTGAACCGTGCTGGAACCCGGCCGTTATCACTAACACGTAAATAAGCACCTAAGAGAGTCACCTGATATGTAAAAAGTCATTTAGAGAGAGGCCAGGCCATCATGGCGTCCCCTGCTCCACCCCCGGCGAGACAGGAGAGGAAGTGCCACATGCACCACTCTAACATTCCACCCATCAACACACACTGACCTTAACACTGCAATTAATCTAACTTTCTTAACCATACACCTTCCCCATTGACCACGCAGTGCATACAGACGCCGTGACCTTGTGGCTTGACCTTGTAGACGGAAGGTTATCGCGGGTGAGCGGAAGGTCGCCTTCCCAGAACCTCACCTCTATGCCACCCTCACTTGGGAAACATCTAAGATGGTACTCGCTAGTGTAACACAGTTGTTTAGTGCTGTGTAGGAGAGGGTTGTGGGACGTGTAATTATATAGCGTGGTTGTTATGTTGTCATTGTTGTGAAGGAAGAATTCCGCAAGAGTTAAGCCGCGGGGCCGCTCTTGGTGTTATGAGGGAGGGTTGAGGCAGCTTAAACTGGGCGCCGCCGCCATACACCAGCATTTTTTTTTTTAGGTCAATATGTTATATTTCTTGAGTCCGCGGGAGCAGGTTCCGTGCTGCTACTTCCTGTATTTTGATTACTTCCTGTTGCTACTGTTACTTCTTGCTATTGATACTTCCTGCTGTTACTGTTAATA